>JADDOH010008514.1:0-46269 GCA_016648135.1 Agrypnia vestita | reverse complement strand
TCACAGCCAGGGCAGCCCCGGCATGTTCGATCTTTTGTTCGAGGACGAAATATGTGACCTATTGTTCAAAAAAATAACATTGCGACGGACGATCGCCTTAGGATAGCCCGCCATAAAACATACGAAACAATGAATTAGAAAGTTAGGGTTGCCAAGGGCGTTGGGCATCGCCGAAGACATTAAGAGCGCACGGCCTTTTGTTAGGATGGGCAATACGTTCGTAACCTTTTGTTCTTAAGTAACATCTTGGAAGGGTAAAAACGGTAACCTTTTCTTGCAGCGGGACGTATATCTCTAACCCCGATTAAACAATAGAAAGAACATCTTGGCCAAATGCGAACACATGGGACAACGGTTTAGAAAGCTGCGTTTGTTAGAGAAGTCGCCATTGTTTTGGGAAAGACATTTTTTTAGAAAAACAAGATAATAATTCCGAAAGTCGTCGCAGTAAACTTACTATTGCCCTCGACAGACAATAGAGATGTTTTAGAAAGCGCTGACATACCGATCCACCACATGGCGACACTATCCGCGAGATGTAGGATCGTATAAATTATATTATTATTATAAGGGCGCGAGGATCCCGCAACGCACGACCAGGCGGTCATTATCAATAAAGATAACAGGGGTCAATCAATTAAGAAGGTAGAGGCCGAATTAGAAATTGAGGCAAAGTGGTGAATCATAATATCAATGTAATATGTACCTAATTGATGAGCAACTGATATGTTTAATTTAAGTAATGTAATGATAGTTTAGATAACCCAGGCCACCTCTGCAGGTGGACGTTACTCGTTTTATATGTAGTTTTCTCATTTATTCTGTATTCTATTGTTAAGTACCGAAATGAACGGGACATTGCAATTTGAAATAATAACGAGATCATCCCGAATTAATCTAACTTGTGGCAAATAATAAAAAATGTATTGATCGTAATAAAAGGAAAAAAAACTTGATTGTATTATTGCCGACGATGTTTGATATTGATGTAATATATAATATATAACGTAATAGAATATTATCTCGTGAAAAGATGTAACACGGTTGACGAGATATAAGATTCCGACTTTTTAGTCTTTTGAAATCTGTCTGCAGAATGAATTTTAGCACACGGGGTTGAAACAAAATAGTTTAATTAATTGCAAATAAGTAAATGCCGTGTTGGAATAAACATTAATATTACTTTAGATCGAGGCTTTCATGTCTTATGTTTTCATATATTACATACACCTAGTTGAATAATGTTAATTTGTGAGTTTTAATTATTTTTAAGAATAATGTTAATTTGTCATTAGTTATTCAAGCTCCCAATATTGTGTTTTTTTTTATACAAATTTGTAGGTTGTAGGTATATAACCTATCTGTAAACATGCAATTATTGTTTTGATTACTCGTTTAAGCAATATGATTTGTCGGTCTGTTTTAAAATAGTTGTTTTAATCTAGTAATAATAAAGCTTTTGAGCTTTATTATTATTTATTTGTAATTAATTTCACTCTTTACGATACACCATTCACTTTGGTATTTGTCCGCTTTAAAAAAAAAAAGAAAAACATAACGAAAATTCTTAAGTTAGTTAATTGTAGTAGGGACTTCCGCTACTGGTAGTGTTTCAAAATAATTCTTGTTTGGAAAATTTTCAATTGTCTGCCTGGTGGAATGTGGCTTATATAATTTTTTTTAGTGTTCTCTATTTTTATTCTTTTCTTATATTCTTATACCAGGGGTGGAAGAAAGCTGATTTGATAAGATAATGATTGGTATAATGAAAGTCCTAAAAAAAAATGTTTTGCATTCAATCCAGCTTACATATTGAAGTAAGAATTTTCATTATTTAGGTGTAAATAATGCTACATTAATTAATTTACGCCAAGTTTTCTTAATTTTTCTTCTAGTAATAAGGTTTAACATAATTTCTTAAAAAAAAAAAATGTTAGTATATGTAAGCATTCCTTTTGGGTAAGTGGCAAAGAAATTACAAAGATGTATACAGAACATTAACATTAGGGGACCCGCTTGAAGCATGTATCCCATGTAAATAAGTTTTTATGTTAATTGATTCACTAAGAAATGCCACGATGTCTGTATAATTTTAGCCCTTTGTTTTGTATCTCTATGTCACATATTGACAATTATGTTTGGTCCAACTAAGAAGTACGATAGCTTGTTTTATTTAAGCTAAAATTAAAAATAAAACTAAGTATCAAGTACATGTTGTCATTGTTAAAGAAAAAAAATTAAAAAGAAAAAGAAAGGAAGAGAATATGCGGAGTGGTAAATTTTAAATACCGTCCGGTTTATCATAAAAAAAAAAATAATAATGATTTTGTTGAGGCATCGAAGATAATCAATGTAAATGATAAGGATTGACCTGTAATGATGTAATGTATAAATAGCGTTAAATCAATGTTAATGATAAGGATTGACCTGTAATGATGTAATGTATAAATAACGTTAAATATTGGGAGGCCTACTGTAAGAATCAAACTGACACTTAATAACAAGATTGATATTGTAATGCATACTTAAGGAATTTTACTATGATCTAATGAAACCCTACGTTCAATCCCATGTAATTAGTCAATAATGGTAGAAATAACTGGTCGATAAAAATATGTCTATCTGGCGTGTCGATTTAATTAAGTATGTATATGTAAGCAGTTTTATTTTTGGGTAATAAGTGTTGATGCGAATTTGTGTTTTCAATTTTCCGCCTTTGCCAATTTGTACTGTAATATTTTCCTTAAGTGTAATTCATTTTGCAATGTGTTTTTGGTGACGGGATAGGGATATGAACAGTGAACAAAGCGTTCGTGAAATAACAAAGTGTTTAGGCCTACATACCAGAAAAGCATCGAGATTAGCCGCAAACTGGGAGAACAATAGGGGGCGGAACGGAGGCAACATTGAGTTCAGTAACCAATAGCGTCAATCGGGACCTAGGAGGGATCGAGAGAGACGAATGAACGATGGAGGCGGACATCAAAGGAGCCAATCGGCGAAAGACCAACTGGAGGCTTCCCCTCGACTCCCCGCGACCACACCCTGGGTCGCTGGGGAGAGAATATAAGGCGAAGCCGGCCGCCAAGAAGGCAGTTGAGCCGAGTTGAGTTGAGTTGAGTGGAGTTGAGTTGAGTTGAGTGTGGAGAAGCTAGAGATTCTAGCGGTGCCCGTAAAAACAGCATCGCCGATCACTCTAGCAACTCCTGGAGGAGCGAAAGTGCGAACGGCAACAACCGCCATTCGCTACCGAGTGCTGTGACGCACCGCCGCAAACGCCTAAGTATCAGTGCCGCCGCGACGCCGCAGTGTACCACCGCGACGGAGGACCGACGCTTTGCCGACGACCGCCACGACGCCGACGTCAGAAGCCGCCGACGTAGCCTGCACAGTCAGAGGACGACGCCGACGCCAGAAGCCGCCGCCCACCACGAAGCAGCACGAAGAAGACACCTGCCGAACTCTCCGAAACAGGTTACCCCGATCTAAAGACTTTTTCTCCGCCCACCTGGTTCTACCGAAGTGTTAATTTAATCTCGTCACCATCCATTTTAGCAGTAAAATCAGATTTTTTATGTGTTTTGTCTTTTTTCTTCTTTGTTTATAATTTTGTCCTCTCCCTCTAAATTAGGGTTTATGCAATTTTTAAATTAGTAACCACTTTGCTGCGTCGTATGTAGGTTAAGATTAATGTTTCATTTAAATTAATTTGCTACAGTGCCCAATATAGAAACTTGTAAAATTGTTTCGATTTTATTATTTTTATATCCCTTCACCCGCCTCGAGATATCAGTGTCCTAGTCAGTCACCTGACGTTTTGATTGTACCTAGGGGAGGGCGTAACCGCCGGCATACGTAGATCTGAGATCTCCCGGCCGGTTTACCACACCGTGATTTTATATCACCCTCTGACCCCACCCCCCCTACTCCGGTATATCACGGGAAATGGCGAGTTTCGGAGCAAACTGCATGACTTGAGACTCGCCGCATCACCTTGGTGAGCAAACGCCGGAGCATATCCTCTGGGCATGTAATTATGAGAGACGCAATAGAGGTTATGATTGAAAGACCTCATCAAGAATGATAGGAACCTCGGACTCTTCCGGGAGTTCGCCAAGACGTGGGTGTCGCTCTGGGAGCTGCTTCGTGGGAGCTGCTTGAGACTGAGGAACTGAACTCCGCCTTTTGTGTGTTTCTGTTTTGTCCTTCCCTTATAGGGAGTGTGTCACATTACCCATAGTTCCTTCACTGTCCCCTTCCCACCCCTTTTCTATAAGCCTCTTTTTTTTTAAATTAATTCATCTCTTTATGAATTTTTATTTATTATATTTCTCTTTTCTATATTTATGCTTTATTTTGTGATTGTATATTTTTGATTTTATATTTGTTATTTACCTAATAATAAGCGTTTGGTGGGAGTGGGACAAGGAATGGAGTTTTGTTGGGCCTCTCCTTGCTGGGTCGCCCTTTACACGACTTGGCACGGAGATGGCCTTTAGAAAAAAAACGTCAACCTGGCGACGTAAGTATAGGGCCGACCTTTCGCTCATAAAACGGTCCTGAGAATGCGGTGGGTCTCCATTCACTGCTTGGGTGAAAAAATAAAGGTTCGATATTATTTGAATATACGTATCTATTATACATTAGTCATTGTATTTTAACCGTTGACCTAAGCGTTATTTGAGATTTGTGTTTGATTGTGTAACCGGTTAAAATAACGGTTTGACTATCATTAATCTATATGTGTTCAGGGAGAAACTCTGGAACTTGTTAATCAGTCAACAAAAACTTTTACGTAAGAAAAAAAAAGTAAATTATTTTAGTGGAAAAAATTTCTCAATACGATGGATTCGCAAACTCTAGCGGACATTTTCTCGATCTTGTGCTATGCAACGAGTGTGTTTCTGTTTCGGCTAGCAACGACCCGCAATTATTCTGAAGATACTCACCACTAGGAATTATAATCCTGGTATCCTGAATTTCGGGATCCCGAACGTTTTTCTGGTCCTGCAATCCCGGGATTGAAAAACCTTAATCCCAAGATTTTAGAGAGTGATACAAAAATTTATTTTAAATAAGAATAGCGGCTCGTACGTCCCAGAATTACCAAATGTGCTAGCGCGCTGTGTGCTGGTCCGGTCGCGCTTTCTTCCACTCGCATACAGGCGTGATTGAAATAAAGCGCGGCTTGAGTCGAGACGTCATTGGTCGGTCGATTCATTAGTTATGTCCGCGTCAGCAGGTATAATGTAATATTCCTATTAAATAAGTAGTTATTACAAATCAATGTAGAGTTGAATTTTTATATGAATTTAATGCAATGTTTCTAATGTTTCTTTGAACTGAAGAACTGAATTTTTATATGATTTCAATACTTATTTTCTTCAATTCAATGTTTCTTATTTTATTAAGTTTTATTATGACATGGATTAAGGCCAAATTGAATTGCCATTCGAGGTCCGTATCCTGAAAAAAATTATAAATGCTTGACAACCATTCCTCCCACAAAGCTTGAAAGAGTATGATCTAAAAACACAATTACTGGATTTTGTCCGCAGAGGGATAATAAAATTATTAATTATTATAAATTATATAAGTCTCGCAGAGACGAAGCTATTTATATGGGAAACGTGTATGGAAGTCTTTATTGGGTGGCCCAGTACTTGTGACCTGTATGAGCTGGCTTAAATTATCACTTTGCACAGTGCAACGATTCCGTCTACCGCTGTCATGACTCTTTCTTTATAATGCAGGCCTTTACGTACGCTAGTGCACTTGCATATGTGAGGCGGAATCGGGGGATGTGCTGAATTTTTAATTTCGTGAGCTGTTTAAGTTCAAATAAAGATTTCCTGAAAAAAAACAAGAATTACGCACATTTTTTTGTTCAAACCTCATAAGTGTATGTGTGTTTGTGAAGATGTATGCTTAAATATCTTTAAAAAAAAATCTTTTTTTTTCTCCTTCATTCCTCTTTTTACAAATTATATCTGTCCTTTCCTCCCCACTCCTGATCTCCCTTTTATTTTTTTTATTATTTGATTCTCTCTATTTGTTATTACTCTTTACCTGTTATGTTTTAATTAGAGTTGCCGGCAAACTTCTTGAAATTTTTTGGCGTAGCGGGGGAATACGCAGAAGACAAAATTTGGGTCTCGTTGTGGAATGGTACATGCGCAAACTTTCCCCCACTACGCCCAAAAATTTCAAAATGTTTGCCGGCTACCGTATCTCTGTTTTTGTGCAGCAATTTTTATAACTTTTTAATTCTGTGAAAACTTGTAATATGGTCCTTGTATTAGTCGTATGCACAAATAAAAATCGTGTTTAAACTGATTTTTTTTATTTGTACAATTTGTTTCCCGTAAATAAAATAAAATAAAATATTATGTACCAGAGCGACAGTTTTTATCCGATGATATTTACGTGGAGTAATGGCGTGAACGGAGCAACGAGTAGGTATCTACTAAGGCAACTCTTGGCCGTGAAAGATTTTTGTCATCGCCGCACTGTTTACAGAATTTGTTGAACATTGTTAAAAAAAGTTAAAGTGACATTTGACATCACTATAATAATACCCATACTACCATTACCGTTATCATATATTGTGCTTTGCCGACAAACGGGGCCTTCGCAAAAGTATTTTGATTTCGTGAAAATTTATTTTGTTAGATTTTTGTTTTTACTTTATGTGAATAATCTTAACCTACTGTTTTAAATTATCAAAAATGGGTCAAAGTATAAGCTCGGATGAAGCGCTATTAACGACCGAGCTCGTACAAGATGATCTCTTGCGACACGCAAGGATTTTGACTGAAATAGCAGTTTTAACTTACGAAGAATTCGTGCAACAACTTGGGGAATTAAATAAACTGTAAGATTGAAAATGCATATTTTGATTTTTTATAAATATAGTCTTTAGATCTCATCTTCGTTGGCGATGGCGAGAGAAAATTGAACATGTTATGATTGACTAGTACTTTAATCTTTATGGGAAATCATCTTAATTGAGAAATGTAGGTATATCATTTCAAAAATCCTTTGAATTGACTACCACGGTTGTATTACCTGTAATCTTGTGTATAACATGGCGCTAAATTAAGTTATGATACTCCTGACATTTACCTGAGACAGATGTCTGTAAATACATACAAGGTGACCCAATTGTTTAAAAAAATTTCAAGAAATTTGAATACTTTAAATAAGTTTTAGCAATTGTAAGTAAATATTTTTTTTAATAATAATTTTTCCCTGGCCATCTATGTAAGTATTTATGTGCACAATTTTTTGTAGATTTCAAAAGATGATGATGATACATTTTAATTTTAAACTTCGTTTTTAGATCTTGCAATACATTCTAACATATTAATATACTTATTATGCTTACTTACTTACTTACTTACCATCACGCCGTTTCCCCGTGGGGGTAGGCAGAGAGGATAGAGCGCCACATTCTTCTGTCCTGACATACAACTCTCGCCTCATCTGCATTTATACATCTTCGCATGCAAGCTCGCCAGTTGTTGAGGCTTCTAACGGGACCATCTTCCAGTATCTGGTTAATCTGGTCATGCCACGTCTTCCGCGGTCGCCATCTCTTTCTGGCACCATCAACGCTTGCATTATATATCTTTCTTACCATTCTTTCCTCATTCATTCGCTAAATATGCCCAAACCATCTGAGCGACCCTTTTTTAATTCTATTAATTATGCTAAGATCAGCTTTACATTCGTTCCTAATATCTGCATTCTTTACTCTATCATAAATTGATTTGCCACACATACGTCCGAGGGATCTCATCTCCACTGCATTTAATCTACTTTCGTTCCTCTTCTACCAGCTCCAGGCTTCGCTTCCATACATCAGTGTTGGTACTAGAATTCCATTATGTACTGCTAGTTTTGCCTCGGTAGACATATTTCTATTAGAAACTATTGCGTTCAAAGCAGTCACTCTCCTCTCGACATCTTTCTCAACATTCCCTCTTCTATCGAACATACTTCCCAAGTACACAAACTCATCTACCTGTTCCAAACATCCATTACCTACTAGAATTTCACACGTTGTCTTACTTTCCTCTTTCTCGAATACCATCACTTTTGACTTGTTTACGTTAATAATAAGGTCACTTTCCTTGCATACATCATACATCCTGCTTACTAGACTCTCTAAGTCCTGTTCGCTATTTGCCATTGATATTGCATCAATTCAATTCTTCAACAAATTCAATTCTTTTGTGGTCAAAATTATATTAATATTATGCTATAACATTAATTTTATTCAAGAGCCAGAAAATGTTTGGATGGAAATGGTAAACAGCTTGTATTTGCTGTCAAGAAGGGAACTGACTCAACTATTTTATGGAAAGGCACTGTGAAAATAGGATGTGTAAAAATAAATCCCGCCACTTCTTCAGTGGAATCCTATCGCTTGATCAACTTGGCTGAGTTCCTGCAAGTCTTCAAAACATTACAAGGCCATATGAGTTGCATAGAAGCAAGCAAAAAACTAAATAACACCCCGCGTGAAGGAACATCAAGCCACAACATAGACAGCACAAATGCTTATTTGACTGCGTCTATGCTATTGAAACATGTTGACGAAATAAGTTCTGGAAAGGCTGTTTTGGAAAAATCCAGCGAGTGCTGTATCTGCCTTGAGAGAAAACCGGAAGTTATTTTGCCGTGTGCTCACTCATATTGCCTTCCTTGTATTGAACAATGGTAAGTATAGCTGCTTATGCATACTATTTACTCATTACAAAGGCATTCAAGAGTTTTGGGAATATGACAGTTTTGTTCTCCAATATCTTAACATATTTTTAATGTTTATAGCATTAACTTTATGAATAGACACGATAATTTTTGTATTAGTAATTGTATTTTAACCGGTGATACACTGACCGTTGTTTTAAATTTGTATCTGATTGCATCGATGATTGATAACTGATTTTTCGCAATTCAGCGGGAAACCATCGGTACTAGACAACAGTTATATCTCAGTCACCAATCATTGATACAATCGAATACAAAGTTCAAATAACTTTCCATATACATATAACTGGTTAAAGATAACGGTTTGATCATCACACTTAGTATAGAACACATTTATGGTTTTGATAACACTGAAGCTTGCATCAAAACGGATGCATAATAACTGTTTCATTAAATGTATAAATAATTCAAATGTTGCGTAGAGACACAGCCAGGATGTGGGGTGGATTTTAATTGGGAGACATTGAAATGGGGAATATATTAAATAATGGGTTTTTTGTTAAATTCAATAGGCTATTATTTGTATTAGATATAGTGTTGACGAAATTTTTAATTTTTAAGTTTCTAAATTGAGGAAATGGAAAACAGTGATACAGTGATAATTATTTTGACCGTGAACTGTCAATATCTCATATTTTCATAAATGGAAATTTTTCAGGAGGAAGAAAAAACCTCTTCATTTTTTGTAATCACACATATTTAAATTGTTCATTTTTCTTATATGGTGTAAATGATTTGACATATCACTCAGCAAATATATGTACGCATATCCTGTCAAACTGAAGTTAGAAGTTATTGCTCTTTTGATATAAAAAATGTGTATTAGGATGTACATATTGGCAGTTCATGGTCAGTTCAAGGGCACAAATCAGATTATTATTATTATGAGTAGCTTGTTGGTCTTGTGGTTAGGACACTGGCCTCGTGATCCAAAGGTTGCGGGTTCGATCCTCACTCCAGACTAGCAAGTTAGTCCTATTTTCATAGTACAAGCGCTTAGCTTAGTTTGAAAATAGTAAGAATATTGATGTGACACGTATTCCGTGTTCACATCTCTATTTTTTTTAAAAAAAATTAAAAATTAAAATTATTAATATAGTGGTAGTGGTTTTAACAAAGTTATAATATCTGGTAGTGGTTTTAACAAAGTTAACTAACAATCTGTCAGATTATTATTTTTTAATAACAGAATGAATCGCCCGACGATTGTCTTAATCGTAAGTAAATTAATCGCTGAATAAGTACATGTCAATAAGTAAGAGGTTTTTTCTTACCTGAAAATGTTTTTGCAATTTTTATTTCTATATATATATATATATATTCAGAATTTAGTAGTCACACAATATTGTTAGAAATTTCATTAATACTACTTTTAATTAATCTTTGTATAAGTTACTCACAACAATGTATTTTAGATGTATGATAGAGACAACATTTTTATTCTAACATAATATTTATGAAAAGGATTTTAGAGCATAGAGATTATCAGTATTTTCCAGCAACCTTTTTTCATGTATACATTCAATTTCACTGGTCTGCACCAGTCAAGCCACCAGACAGGTACACCACAGCATATAGGAGGTGGACCTTTAAATAATATATTGAATTTTTTTTTAAATTAATATTGCTCTGGTTAATCTCACCCAATGTAACCATGAATCGAAGGCATACCATAAATTCAAATAAATTATTAAACTAGCTGCAACCTGTCAAAAAAGATGGAACATTGATTCGCGTCTTTGCTAATCCCTAGTATATATTTATTGCATCTTTTTGACGCCCCACGGAAGGGCAGGCGTAACAACATGCTTGAAGACAATGGGTTTGGTGGCCCGGGGTTCAAGCCCATCTACGGCTGTTTAATTTAACTTAAAAATTTAATTTAAAAAACAATCTATTACTATATGGTTTTTAGCCGTGAATCCGAATGAAATTACGGATGTTACACGAAGTAATGGGGACAGATATACAGATGGACAGACAACAAAATTATTATGTTTAATTTGTCATAGGGAAAAATAAATCTTTTTTTTTAACACAATGTAACTGATACAAAATAGAACAAGGTGCAATTCCAATGATACCATTTTACTTACTAATTATTTCTTCATATTTTACAGGTTATTAAAAATATTAAAACTCTTGCAGTATTATATATAATTTGGTTTCTTTTAGGAATGTCAATAATAAAACGTGTCCCATTTGCCGAGAGAGATTAGAGACGACAGACGACACGTGGGTGATATCAGAGGCTCCGGACGTAGAGGAGATCACAGCAGAAATTTGTTCTTCTCTTAATGAACTATCCCAGCTTTCTCCAAAACATAAAGGAAAAACGTGAATATATTCTATATAACTTTAATATAAAAAAACATGTACAATTGAAAGTAGTTATGCAGAAAAGCGCCAGGCCACAATTTTGGTAAAAATGAGATATTGATGTCATCGGACAGACTAAGGTAAATTCTATGTTCTACTAAAACCAACCAAGCCGCTTTCATACAAAAATTCACAGTAATCGCCTTCTGAAATATTTACGGATCGCGAAAACATCATTTTAAAATCTGCAGAAAGCGCCCACGCCACTTATAACACTTTTAATATGACTATTACCCCAAAACACAATCAGCAGAAAACGACCACGGCACTTGTCCGTTTTCTACACAATAGCGTTTGTACCCACCCTTTCAGGTAGTCCGATCCGCAGAAAGCGGTCACGGGGGCTGGTCGCTTTTTACAACTATGTACATTGTGTTGTTTTGACGCATACCTACTATCTGCTAAAAGCGACCACGCAGCTAGTTGAGTTTCTGCATATTATGTTTTTCGTTACTGGCCACGTTATGTCCATGTTTTGTATGGTTTTAGACAGATTTTAGTTGTTCGTTACGATTCGGTGAGTTTGCTGCTTGATGCCTTGTGTTATTGCGATGCATCACCTTATTGCATTTCAAAGTGTTAAAGATATATTTTATGAACATTAACTTTTCAAAATAATTTAAAAATGGTTAGTCGAGGTAGATTTAGTTGCTAAAATGTCGGAATAATACTGATTCGCCGCCGGATCAAAGCTTGGCTAGGAGTGATAGATCTAAACGAAAATATAATCATATATATAATGTAATTTTCTTTTTAGTTCATATGTTTATTTTTATTACTTAAATAGGTATCAATATTATCTTAAGACATTCTACGGAACTGTATATAGAGTTTGTCTATAGAAACAATATTCATACTCACACAATCATGTTATTGTATAATATTCATAATTCATTATAAAACATTTTAAATTTTTTTGTCAATTAATTGTTTCTTTGTTCATCCGGTATTTTGTTAAACAGCCTCGGTATTATGTATTATACGAAATCCACTATAGATAGACATAAGAGTGTGGAATTCTATCCTCTCTGCCTACCACTTCGGGGAAATGATGTGATGTTTAGTCAGTTAACTACAAAGTTTAAATTATTTTTATTTTTATTTAATTTATGGTGATTATAAAAATCCCGCAGGAATATAAATTTATTAACTAGATATTCTTAATAATAACCTTTACTATTTAATATAAAATAATACAGCATTATATTTATTTATATACACATAGTTTTTGGTAGCTCTGGTTGTTTTATATACATTAAATACAGCATAGCTACACTTATTCAGAGTCTCTGGTAGATGAAAAAAGTTCCTAAAATGTACATAAAATAGATAATATATATGTATATTATAAAAAAGGTTACCTTTATATTATTTAGTTATATATTCAGTATTATTATAAAGTTTAAAAAGTACATGTTGACATGGTGATAGTAAAAATTCCATACAAATGTAAATTTAATTACTAGATATTCATGACAGATAAGTGACTCTGGCCGTTTTCTGCAGAATGCATATTTGACATAATAAGATCCAGACAGTTGAAAAAACACTAATATTTCTAAAAATCCACACTTAAATCCACTTTACAGTTATTAGAAATTGGCATTTATATATTATTTATATTTTTTTGAAGTAAGGAACATTCTAGGTTTTGTGTAGATTTGATTATTCCATTTTCAGACAAAAGTGCTTCTATCTCAGTTTGAGCTTTTTGTGGCTGGCGCTTTTCTGCATAACTACGTTCAATTAAATCCATCACTTCATATACCAATTTTTTTCATGCCGATATTATTTCATTTGTAGGTTAGCTCATCTTCACTATTGTATATACATAATTGGTACATGATTTTTCCTATATTATGGAATCTCCCTCAACATATAATTTTTAAGGTGTAATACATTAACTGATAAAACATTGTAGTAATACATTGAAAATGAAGATTTCACACAGCCTAACAAGTTATCAAAATGTGTTATTATATACCTAATATACTTGCCCTAAATTATTAACCTTTGCAAATAATGAATGTATACATATAAACTAACATTCAATTGCAATATTGCTATTTCTGAATCTCGACAGTTATTGTATAATGTTGTAATGCTGTCAATTTTGACGTTTTAAGTTTGACAGGTTTGAAATCTCATGAAAAATCAAAGTTGATTGAATTCATTAATTTCCCACCTATTAAAACTTAAAATGTCAACATTAACAGCATTACAACGTTATACAATAACTGTCAAGATACCGAAATAGCAATATTCCTATCTTCAGAATACAACTGAATGTGAAATAATAAAAGCACTAACAAAATTATACATAATGCATTGAATAAAATTTTTTTTAAATAAGATATACGTTAGTTTTAGATTTTATAAGTATGTATTCCTGTTTTTATTGTTATATATGTATAATGTATATATGACCATATATAACAAAGATAAGTATATAAAGCATTCATATTTTAAAAATTGTTAACAAATATTATAATAAACTTAACTTTGAAATAAACTGGTATTCTTATTGGTAGAGCGTGAACATCTTGAAAATTACCTGCATAAAATATGTATTGGTTTTTACATTAAATGTAAAAATTATTTCTATAAATAGTTCAAACACAGCTTGTAAGTATATTCCCACTATTACACATATTACTTTATGGGTATGATGATGTTTAAAATATACGATTTACTAAAAAATTGTCAACTAAATTATTTTATACATGAAAATAATTTTGTTCTACTATGGTTTTAAAATGAAAAAATCACTTTAAAGATAGTTTTTAAAATGAAAAATAAATAAAAAAATTGTTTCCATTGAAAATACAAAGTATATATATGTTACAGTGAATCTGTTTTTCTAGTGAGTCCATACATTCACTGGCATTTTGGAGAAATTATATACAAGGTCATTCTTATCATATCGAAGCAGATTTTCACTAATAGAAATTAAAACAATATTTTAACTGAAATCTTTGTAGTGAAGTCATTTGTTTCCGAACTGACATTTAAATAAAATTTGGCAGATTGTTCACAATCGCACACATTTCTCGAAGCATAGACAATATACGGTGAAACCATCTTTATTTTGCACCCGAACGCACGCATGGAATGTATAAAGCCGGCACTTCACTTCGCAATTATTGTTTTATGAATTTAAGAATGTTATATACGTACGCACAACCAGCGTTGCCAACTCTACGTAGTTTTACGTAGATCTACGTACTTTAAGCTTTTTCTGCAATCCTACAATCTTCAGTCCCAGAATCTACGTATTTTGTATGAATTAACAAAATTACAAATTGTACAATTTTACAAAATAACAGCTCATTAGGCTGAATGGGTATAATTTCCTTTTCATTCGTGAAAAAAAGCTAATAAATGTTCCGTTTCTTTCATACTACCGCAGACTCGCTTCGCCAACACAACACTCGCGTCATTTATTCCATAGAGCTGTGACTATGTAAAACGAAATGTCTCGTCTCGAAGGGAGAAACTTACATAACCAAAGTGTAATCTAATCTGTAAACTTAACTTAAAAATAATAATGAGTGGTTTTGATTTCTATCTTCTGATATTGTTCAGCTTTCTGCTCAATTTAATTGAACTCAATTATGGAAATAAGCAGTGACAGTGATGAAGAGCGGAATGTTACTCCTACTAAAAAAAGAAAGCTGCATTATGAACAAAAATATTCACACTTGTGGGAAACAGACAAAAAATTTTCGCTTCCCCTTTGAAGATGAGCAGAGACAAAGGCTGAAGAACTTAAGGTTTATAAACCCTGAGACATTGCTGGACCCAAATACTAAATGTTCTGTACCATCTATAGTTCATTTGGGGCAAATGTTTCCAAGTAATATTTATATCCTTAACTTCACAAACCTGACGGAGCTAGACCGGGAATGGCGAGTTCTTAGAAATACAGCGCAACATTTTCCGAAAAATAATAATTAATTTTCATTTGTTTATTAGAGACAACACTATTATTATTTGATGCCTACCTAATGATCTTCTTCTGAGTGATATATTTTGTTGCACGGCACGGCGCACAACGGAACATCGCACTCATAACACATAATTATAATGCACTTTCACACACACACACACATATTTAAATAAACGCAACAAAATTGCGTGTATTTTTGTTAATAAATCACTATTAGTATTCAATTGAATCATAAACCAACAAAAACTGACAAATATCGCAAAACATATTGTATATATTTGTGTATACGTGTACAAATAAATCAAAAATCGAAAAAAATAAATTGTATTTCCCGCGCACTTTGTGCGTGATCTTGAATGACGGAATATTTGAATTTCGATTGCGCAACATGCGTTCGGGGTGACATTTACAACTTTTCTATACGATTTTGACGGCAGAAAACTTCTGTTTTCATTGTTGATTTAAAATATAATCGGTGATGTTTTTGAGTTGAAAATAGAACGACAGGTCACCACGGGATTTCTCTACTGGGAAAAAAATCACGTTTTTGAAATTCGATACGCGGCCGCCGAGAAATAATTAATTACGTTCCGAACGCGCGGGTGTGGCCTGGCCCCGGGCTCATTAAAAAAAATGTGAAATTACCCTATTAACATAGTATTACCTAAGGCTCTCTCAGAATATTAGAAATAGCACAAGAAAATTTCAGAAGATTTTACCGAAAACTTTCATGCAAACTGTAATGCATAAGAATATACATATGTAGTTATAGATAATATATTCATAGATCTTGACAAAGATATTGTTATGTCTGAAAATACTTAATGTAGGGTTGGATAGTTTTGTGTAAAGTACATGTGTGTACGTACATATGTGCTGTCCACTTGCTTGCATTTTAACAAAAAAAATCAGGATTTTTCTGGAAAAAATAAATGTGTGAATGCATTATCAAGAATATACCGTAATTACATTATTTTATATGACATAATTGTTTGTCATAGATAAAAAATGGTACCTCTATCAGTAACTTAAAAATGTCATAAGAGAGATCAATCTGGATAGCAACACAAAAATCAGAGCAAATGGGAAATATACCAAAGCCATAAAAACATCAGTTGGCATCAGGCGAGGCGATAGCCTAAGGCCATTTCTCCTTAACTGCATAATGGAAAACATTATTGCAGAAGTTGCATCTCTCAAATTGGTGTACGCACTAACACAGGAAGCAATGGGAATTCTGTGCTATGCTGATGATGCTACAATCATAGTAGAAAACAAAAATGACTTACCGAGAAATGCTCGCAAAGTCTGATGAATCCTGCTCAAAGTATAATATAATCATTTCCATAGCAAAAACAAAATGTATGACATTCTCCAAAGACCGATTAGAGCCCAGAATCTCACTACGTGATGAGCCCATTGAATAAGTAACCCGGTTCAGATATCTTGGCAGCAAAATGCTCAGTTCTCATGACCTCTCCAAAGAAGTTAGGCCTCAGGTATATAAGGTTGCAGTAGTAGCAGGCGGCTTGAGAGATGTATGGAGAAAAAGGTATGAGAACAGATAGCAAGGTACGCATTTATACGACCTGTATACTACCTATTCTCACATATGGTATTGAAGTGAGGATGGACACTGTCAAGACGAGCATGCTAAGAACAAATGAAATGAGAACTTTCCATGCTGGTGCTGGAAAGACTGCATGATCGCATGAGGAGTACAGAAATCTGGGAGGTCTACAAGGTTCAAGATGGGGGTGACAGTGTCGACGATACTGGTACCAACACGTACAGGAATGAGTAGAACAAGATTACCACACACAGCTCTGCATGGCGTATCAGATGGACTGCGTCTACCAGGGAGACCCCCGAAGCAATGGAGAGAAGACAAGAGGAAACTCCTGCACAAACAGACTCTTGAGTCTAAATAAAGTTGAAGAAGAAGAAGATAAATAAACAAACAGTAATATTTTTTGTTTATTTTTATTGTGATCGTTTTTTTTAAATCATTTAAATACATAATAAATAAATGTGTAAATACATTTTTAGACATGGAATTTTAGACCAGGGCAAGAGAGTGACTATAAACAAAATAATGAGTTCATTATTGAGATTCAGGATCTGTGGTGCCCCAACCACTCTTTTTCTAATGTAATTTAATTACACGATTAACAAATTTTAGCAATTTTAGTAAAAATAATTTTTCAAAGACTTGTTAGTTTCCCAAAGACTTTGGTTCTTTTATTTCATTTTTGAAGAAGTCATTTTTTTGTGAGACATCTAGGTACGGTTGAACCTCGTTAATTCAAGGGTTCAATTCAAGACCAAAAAACATTCAGAATTATGCGTAACCCCACTAGGTATAATATATTTAAGAAACACAATTTTTAGATAAGAGGAGGCATTTTTACAGAAATAAAGAATTAAATCTGATAAACATCTTTTTCCGGCCATTTCACATTTCATAAATCAGAAAAACTTCATAATCGAGAAATTTTAGATCAGCATATTACATGAAAATTAAAAAAAAAACCTACATACGTCGCACGTATTCGGTAAATAATAATACAATTTACATTCATGCATAGGTAACTTCTGAATATAATGTTTTACAAAAGCAATAAATAAAAAGGCGTATGAGTTGTCACTGTGAAAAAAAAAAGAATATTTTTGCACATATTTTTAAGGCGATAACGCCGGCCGCACACTGGATGCGTTTTCGTACGAAATTGAGTAGTACGAATAAGCAAGTATATTCCTGACCTTCGAAGTACATAGTATTGAACATCGCACACTGTACACGATTTAGTAATGCGTGTACATATGTATAGATGTGACGTCCGACACGATCCGGATTTGTTCGGAAATTTTTACATTTTCGTACGATGGATATTGAAAATTTTGTTAATTTGATACATGACCACAAATGTTTGTGGGACCAAAGCGATTCAACTGCGTGACCATTAGTGCAGATGATGGTGGAGAATCTCTTGCAAGCCGATACTTAACCACAACACCAACATTCAAGACAACACATCAGCCCTGATGATGGACCCTGCAATGGGATCCGAAACGTCGGCCCGAAAGGTCGTAACAACACGGCATAATACCCCAGTAAACACAAACTTGAAGACCCATTTGGTTCTACGATGCCGACGACGCCATAGCAGCCTACGAGTATGAAGAGAGTTTTCCAGAAGGTACAGATTATTCATTTGGCACAAACATTATTGGAGAAATGCGAAAAGTAACTGATCGTTACCAACGCAAGAAGCAATCAGTGTGCGCGCTCAATACATATGAAAATAATCGTACGATAACGTATGTAATAATTTGTATCCAAAGTGCGGCTGGCCTAACAATAAAATAATTTCTATGATCTGTGGAAAAATTTTCAAGTAAATTATTTTTATGCTCATATCTTCGTATAATACTTGGGTAAAAATATACTAATTCACAATGACATTACATATTATATTGATAACATTTTATGAAATGCAAATAGCAAATATTATCAGAAGTAAAATCAGTTAAAAGTCCACAAGTGTTTAGCATCAATTAGCTAATTTCGAATCACGCAAATGTTTTGGGATAAGTCTTCTACTTACTCTCTAGTTTCTTTATTATTCCTAACTGAAATACAAGATTCTCAGTACAGTAAAACCTCGTTATTGCGAAATCCAAGGGACCGAGAAATAAAATTTCGTTATAAAAAATTCCCATACATAACGATTTTTTTCTTCCTAATATGTATATTTCACGTCATACAAAAAAAGTACTGGCCTTAAAAAAGATCACAAATGGCTTTGAATGAGACCCCATTGTCAATTCATATGGATGCTAACATAATAAGGCATTCAGCAAACAAAGAAAGTTATTTAAAACTAATAATGTCCCCGAGGAAGCTGACACTTTTAAAATGAGTAGTCACATAAATTTCGTATTTTTCTGCAACTTCTTGTATGCGGTAAAATATGGGTCTCTTAAAAATATAATTTATTTTCCCTTATTTAGTTTTGTATTTATTTTATCTCCACTATTTGACTCAAAATATGTACGTATCTCGCGTGATAATTTGAATCAACGCAATAACACATCTTTGTGAGAAAATGACGCAAAAACGCCGCGCTGGTAGTTCTGGCCTTCGAAAATGACTTACACAATCCAATCAATGTAAAAGTTCAGTTTTAACGTAAAGAGTGATGAAAGTTGATGATAATAGTGAAAACGAAAAATGAATTTTTTCTGATAATATTGCCTAATAAATGATTGTACAGGCGTTCAAAGCGGCCGACTCGATCTCCTCAGGCGACACAGTTCCAGCACCGACAGCGCGGCAGCGAGTTTTTCGCTGTTGCGGGATTATTCCCCATCGGGTGTTAGCATAAGAAACTGCGCAATATTATTATTTTGTTTCAACAAACTTTTTTTCATTATATATATTGAGATATTTCGATAGGTTTATAATTTGTATGAAATTTCTTTGTAATATATTTTTGTGATCCTAGGGGGCTAGTGCCTCATTCTAACCTTTTTAAAAACACCAAAAATACAAAAATTGCAGGAGCTCCCTGTGTCCTGTCAGAGTTTTATTGATATTTACCAGATCGCCACGCTGTAAAATTATCCCCTGTTGGCCTTTCTCACATGACAACCAATAATATTTTCATCTTGATAAAAAATTCGTTATATATTTAAGTAAATATATATGGACGTGTTTTCACAAACACGGAACTAAGATTATTTCGTTATACATATTAACGAAATTTTGCTATATAAGTGCACTTTTGTATGAAAAATTGATTATAGGGGATTAATTTCGAAAAAAATTTGATATATGTCATTTTTCGGTAAAACGGAGTTCGTTATAACGAGGTTCTACTGTACTAAATCTTGTTAATGTGAGTAGTGAATGGATCAGTGGATGTTTTTTTTATTACATAATAATATTTATATTGATTGTGGTCTGATTTTCCAAAAAAAAAGACCGAGATTTTATCTATTGATTATGGCTTCCACTTTTTCTGAAAATCCAAGTACAATTTATGCGTCTGCATATATTTTTATTACTATACAATTTCATATCCATAAATTATTGTGTGATAAACATGTAATATTAAAATAACATGTAATATTGTTGTTAGTTAGAATTAAAGACAAAATATTATTGGTTCAAAAGAAACAATAATAATAACATAGCAAAATTTATGAAGGATGTCTTTATAAAAATATATTAGGTATGTATTTCACATTTCAGATATTGAAAATATGTACAAATTGTATTAATATACATAAACAAAAAAAAATACCATTCAGGATTTAAGGTTAAATTTAAATTGAACATAGACCATATTTGTAAACGTAATTAATGTTTTTATTAGGTCCTTACTTATAAAATTGGCGTTTTGCCGTACTGGCAAATTTGATCTCAAATATCTTCTCTTTGGTTAGGAATTCCAAATCCAAATTTATACAGCTATTTACTCATGTATTTGTGTTTTGAAAATTATAATTAATTTGTTTTTTCCTCAATTGTTTTTTTCTTTGCGTCACTCAGTTTACAAAATGAAAAACTTGAAATATCGCGTTATTTACGAGTACGAGTTCCACCGTGGCACCAGTGCTGCAGAAACGGCTCGAAGGATTAATGATGTGTATGGCGACGGTGCCGCAAAAGAAAACACAGTGCGTTTTTGGTTCCAACGTTTTCGTTCTGGAAATTTCGACCTGCAGAACAAGCCCCGTGGACGGCCGGAGACCAAAGTTGATAATGAAGAATTGAAGGCTATTGTGGAAGCGGATCCATCGCAAACCACATCCGAGTTAGCTGCAGGCTGCGGTGTTAGTGATAAAACTGTTTTAATCCACTTGAAGCAAATTGGTAAGGTGAAAAAGCTTGAAAGGTGGGTACCTCACGAATTGAGTGAAGCAAATCAATAAACGCGCGTTGACTGCTGCGTTGCATTACTCAACCGGCACAATAATGAAGGGATTTTAAATCGAATCATTACCTGTGATGAAAAGTGGATCCTGTACGATAATCGGAAGCGCTCATCGCAATGGCTGAACCCTGCCGAACCAGCCAAACCATGCCCCAAGCGAAAATTGACTCTAAAAAAGTTACTTGTGAGCGTTTGGTGGACTAGTGCTGGTGTCGTTCACTACAGCTTTCTTAAATCTGGCCAGACGATTACGGCAGATGTCTATTGTCAGCAACTGCAAACCATGATGGAAAAGCTAGCTGCTAAACAACCGAGGCTGGTTAATCGCTCTAGGCCACTGCTGCTTCATGATAACGCTAGACCACACACTGCACAACAGACGGCTACCAAATTAGAGGAGCTTCATTTGGAATGTCTAAGACATCCACCGTACTCTCCGGACCTTGCCCCAACAAATTACCATTTTTTTCGAAATTCGGATAACTTCTTGCACCGATGGGGCAGTCCAAACCGCCTTCAAAGATTTTATTGATTCCCGTCCGAATGGTTTTTTAGTAAAGGGATCGATGAACTACCTATGAGATGGCAAAAGTGCATAGATAGCAACGGTACATACTTTGATTAAATAAATATATTATAATAAAAAAAAATCGGCTTTATGTTCCTCCCATACTAAACGCCAATTTCATATGTAAGGACCTAATATTTAAAGTAATGAAGTGGACAATGTATTCACCGCCCCGAAGGCACTTGAAAAAATTAAAAGGGTTAATTAAGTTTTGACAATTATCTCATCAGTTCTCTTGAACACTGTCTTTATCTTTGAATCTCTGACTTTAGTATAAGTCAAAAGCAATGTTGCCATATTTTGCTCAATAACTTTATATTTTAATAACATTATTATTTTGTGAGGTTAAGGATTTAATTGCAAAAAGAGACTTCCAAACTCAAAATGGGTTCCACAATTTAGGCAAAGATTGGCGTATGAAAATCTTTAAAATAATATTGCACATTTTAAGTGTTTGACTTTTATATTAGTGCAATCTGGAATATGTTGAATAAATCGTGCTGTTATATAACATTACAATTGCATTTTTCATTTAAAAAAAATGTACCACGCACAATAACTTCTATAACAAAGTTATGTAAATAATAAAATAGCGCCGCAATAAAAGGATGAAGTGATTATTTTAAGATATATATACATCAAAGTAAAAGTTTCAGCTTAATCGAGGATGCGTCTCTTTTTCTGTTGCATTTTTTTCTTCTTTTCTTCGGCTTCCATTCTCATGTCTTCCAAGTCTTCCATTATGCCTGTCAATAAGAAAATTAAATGATAAACATTTTACTATAAAATAATGTCTTTTACACAATTGATGGAAAGTGTAAAAAACTTAACAGATATATTAAAAATAAACTATTTAGTATTTAAGTGCATATGATAAACTTTTTTTTAATACATTAAGTTGAACAAAGTCAAATGGCTGAAGTTGTTAATAAGATTGTTGAGTTAATATAATATATTATATATATAAATAAAATGACGATGCATAAAATTATTAGGGACTAGCTGTTCGTACCCGGTGTTGCATGGGTTAAGGATTAAGTTGAAAATAAATTTGTGGGGGAAAACAAAGGTTTGATTCTAACGGTATAGATTTGCATCGAAAATATGTCAGGGGGAGGGGAAAGAGTAAAAGAATAGGGGAAAAATGTCACATATGTTACCCGCCGAGTCCTTAAGAAGAAGTTTCCAAATTATGAGTCCGATCGGTCAAATGGTACAGATTTGCATCAAAAATATATCAGAGGAGGGGAAGGATTGAAAGAATAGAGAGGAAATGTCGAAAATGTTATCCGCCGGGTCCTAAAGAAAAAGTTTCCAAATTTTGAGTCCGATCGGTCAAACGGTACAGATTTGCATCGAAAAAATATCAGGGGAGGGGAAGGGGTATGAGAATAGGGAGGAAATATTGCCTATGTTACTCGCCGAGTCCTAAAGAATAAGTTTCCAAATTTTAAGTCCGATCGGTCAAACGGTACAGATTTGCATCGAAAATATGTCAGGGGGAGGGGAAGGGGTATGAGAATAGGGGGAAATGTTGCCTATGTTACCCGCCAGGTCCCAAAGCATAAGTATGCAAAATTTGAATTGAATCTGACAAATGGTGTGGATTTGTACAGACAGATATTGAGTTTTATAGGTATTTAGGAATATAAAAATATTAGTGTTTTGCTTTATCCAAAGCATTTCAAAAGTAGAGTCAAACTTAAGATAACATCAATGAGTTTGTTCCAACAATAAAGTGCACAAATTTTTATACAATATATTTTTCCGAATGTTGATCCTGATTTGATTAGTTAGAGTTAGAAATATTGAAAAAAAATGCAAAATTTGAAGTGGCATAATTTCATACTATGTACTGTATGTATGTGGGACATTGTTGCTGGAACATTTACTTCCCATAATTTGGGCAGGATAAAGTATTGTGGACCAGCTCTATTATGCCCTAGTTTTAAGAGACATTTATAATGCAGTTAAAATATTTATTCTTGCATAATTAAATCCCCTAGTTATCAAAGCATATTTCTACAATAGACATTGTTTCTTTTTATTTTTAAAAATTCATTCCAGTCTTTTCAAGTAAAAATGTAATTTTGTAAAAGCGAGACTTATTTACTAAGAAATTAAAAACCTCATTAATTCGAAATTCAAGGGACCCAAAAAATAAATTTCGAACTATAGGGGCCCCCGTTAATTCGAAATTTTAGTTATAAAAAAAATTGCGGTGCGATTGTGAAATTCGCCAAAAATCGTAAAACTCTTGAAAAACCGTTAATTTTGTTAAATTTGTGTTTATATTTAAAGAAATCATTTTGAAAACGCGATATTTATTATGTTAATGCAAAGATCGCGGCATTTTGACATATTTCTTGTTCTCACTTGTGAAAAAACTCGAAACATTTTTTCAATTTCGTAAAATTAAAAAAAAAAATCGAATTACGCGAACTAAAATGTATTTTTTTGCGGCGCAAGGGGCTAAAAAATATTTCGAATTACGAATTACCGAGTTGCAATTTTCTTCCTCGATTTCTACCCGATGCTAGTAATATTGCAATAAATGTATACATCTCGTCCACAGTGATAGGACGTGTAGTTATTGTTGGATTATCTCTTTGCAAACCATCACAGTGAAGATTTGTATGTAAACATACTCCTCAATGATTTCTTTGCTAATAAATAAATAAAACATTTCACTAATAACAGTCACATTTTCACTGTAAACCGGGATTTTCATTTAAAATATTATGAGCTCGACATCTAGATAGCGGTGGTGGTCGCGAATTCCACTCAAATCCTGATTTTGATTTAAAAGTAATGATTGAACTATTATTTTCAATTTGTCCAAATTCATTGTTGATCTCGGTTACGCACTTGTCTTCTTGAGAAACTTCCATGTCTAATTCATTTATTTCTTCATGTTCACTCTCGATGACACTTGTGTCTTCCTGAATTTCTATAAAGTCTTCTGTGTCCGTAATATTATCATAGTTTTCAAACTCTAGATCAGAATCATAATCACTTTGTTCGGCAAGTTTTAAAATTTCTTCATCAGTTAAATTATAATGCGTCATGATTATCGATAAAACACGCGTCGAACTATCGGCCTATGCTGTATTACTAATGACTTGTGGCGACAACCATGAATGTTATCGTATGTTATTTATCTGGAAAGGAGAGACGCAATTATAATAATTATAATTGCGTCTCTCTCTGGAAAGGAGATTATAATTATTAGTATGAGAGAATCGCTTTGTCCATCACACGCCGCGATCTGACTAGCACGTTTTGACTCACGCGCCGGCAAGTTACTGGGTGCACATATAAGCAGTCCAGTCACACTCGCTGCAAGCCAACTTTTTGACTATTTCTTTCTTACTCGCGGCGAGAAACGCGTCATGTGGACATGTTCTGACCAATGTATTTTTATTGCGCCCGATATTCAAAATTCAAGATATTCTCCGTTTTGGAATGAATTTTTATTTTTTAAGTCGATTATGTTTATGTATTAATTTTTTTCAATAGCTTATATTATGTTAAAATGTTTAATGTAGGAATAGCTAAAATCTGAAATTTATACTAGGCGTATTAACGGAAATATTATAGGTTTAATGGACTCGGTAGACCTGTGTTACTGCATGGTTACGGAAGGGTTAAGTACCACTTTAAGATTGTCAAGTCTCTCTATAGTTAATAAAGAAATCAAAACAATGACTTACCAATCTTTTTACTAATGTACTCTTCCCGCATGACTTGTGAAAAGTTGGATTCCATATTAGTATCGTCTTCATCAGCATCTCGATATCTGTAAAGATATATTTTTTTATATACATAATGCATTACACAGATAAGATCCCTTAAAGTGTTGACTAGTTAGAATGTAAATACATATACATTTTTAAAAAGTTTCCTGAGCCAGTTATGTATTTATATTTTTTATGGTTAGAAATTGTAAAAAAAAAATGTGGATTGTTTCTTTTTCAATAAGTTTTGTCTTTGGAGGAATCAAAAGCCTAATTAATACACCAGGCAAGGAACCAGTTAACAACAGTGAAAGAATATAATAAAAATAAACAATGTCATTTTATTAATGTAAATTCATTTTATTTATAAAATAAATTTAACAGCATGTGCTTTTAACAGCATCTGCTTTTATGCAGTATGAAAGCAGAATATTTTGAGTTTGTCCAAATTTTTCAGAACTGGCGTAAGTGCATTGCCTTTGATACAGGAATAGAGGAAGAGATACAGGATAGAACACAGACAGTTCTCTTAACTATCTTATCCAGGGTACGAGGATATATATCCGCGGATATATATCACGAAATATATAACAATATTTATAGGTTGATTTTTATTTTTAATATATATCCAAAAAAACCTTCTGCTGTCGTTAATAGAAAAGCAAACAAATTGGTGTTTATGTTTAAAACTTTTAATCAATATGAAAATCGAGTCAGCAATTTGAATTGGATCTGGGAGTCAAATAATGATGATATATGATATTCCAACAGATATATCCCATGAAGAAGATATAGATGAAATATAAATTGTTAACTCAGAATCCAATGATGTGCCAATGGCTCGTTTATGCCAATAATGGCAACAAAACAAATAATTATTATTTGATATTGGATTGATTTATTAGTAAAAACAGTAATAAAAATATTTTTTGCTAGTAAAGTTATATTTTCATTTTTTATCTTGGATGGTTATTTGTTATGTAGATTACGAGTAAGTAATTATAATCTAACACATGTGAAGACTCCCCGGGAAAAACAATGAATATCACTTTTTTTTGTGAAATTGGCCTTTTATTATAATGCCATCTGTTGACTATATGAGATATTATTTTATACAATAAATCAGAATTGGGTAAAATCCAAATATTATTGCGGCTGTTATATCTCCACTACGATTATAATATTTTGGAATTTATGTAAACTAGAATATTAATACAAATACTTTTGTTTAGGTTAGCCATTCCGATCAATGAACTTACTGTTTACGTTAGTCCCTCGGTTGGAGGATTTCATATGAAGACAAAGAGATGAATCTTTACCCTTTAACCTGTTCAGCCCTTTAGGTCAATGAACTCATTAAATAGTTTATATTAACATCATAAAAATCCCTTCGAAACAAAGAATGTTTATATTAATTTGAGAACAAAGGAAATAGGCTAAGATGCATCACTGTGTTTCTGATTTTTGCTCTGTAAAGTTCTTCTTAAATAAATTTATTAATTCTCCTGTAGTGTTTAACTGATATAAAATCTTTTAAATACTGATACACCTGTGCGGGAAATTTAATTTGGTCAGCTGTAATAGTTCAATTTATATCTGTTTATCCATCGCAAGAAATAGAAATGTCCGCCTTCCGAACATCAAAAAATGTTCTTATCAATTTGCATATTTTTAAGTAAAGTCAAAGAACATGTTTATAAAGTAATAAGTTGATTCAATATTTACATAAAAAGAACATAAAGTTAGAGAAATATAGACTTTGAAACTATAAAAAACTGTTTCTCTAAATAAACATTTCTCGAGATTCATTGTTTTTCCCGAGGAGTCTTCATGTGATCTCTTAAACAGACTGATTATTTAAAGTTAAGGACTTCAATTTTAAGAGTAAATGTCTACTAAAGATACTTTTTTAGTAAATCTTGTAGATTAGATTCTGATTGAATACGAAATAAAAGTTTAATTTGTTTCATATAATCTGATTTTTATTTCACACAAAGAAACAAACACCCATAACACTACATTAGAAAGAGCAACTTTTATAATATTGCATATATTTGCTTTTTTCAGTATGCAATTCATGTATTTAATAAATAATAATTCATTCGAGTTTGTATCAATCGACATGTGCAAAAAGGAAAAAAAAGTTTGGATATATTTCCAAAAATCCTTTTTTTTTTTTAGTATAAAAATCGAATTTTTTCGAACCCTGGTCTTATCATTCCTAAATGTACAACTTGTGGCCACTAGGCAACATGCACAACACTACATGGCACAACACATCTGCCAGCAAGTAGTGGTTGCTGGCATTTTGCATTCTCAGGCTACATAATGACATTGTTACAATATCCAAAAACAAAATAGATGGGAGTGCTTATTTTGGTACGCATATAGTTTCTACAAGAAATGTCAAGACATCTGTCAATTGTCGTCAGGTCAAAATGTACAAAGTGTACAAGCAGTCAAGACATGATTACTAAAATAACGCAAACCAATCAGAATAGCCCCGAATGATTGCTTTCTGCTAGAAGTATAATAAAACAATATTAGAACTTAGTAAAAGCCAAAATGTTACCTTGATTTATCATATCCAAATATTTCCTTAATGTATTTGGAATAATCATTTGTTTCTTCTTGAGGTCCATCATCGATAAAGTCATCTAATTCAGAATCATATTCGGAATCATCATCTAATATTCGTCCTATAAAAATAACCCAAATTGCTTTCATTAACATTGATTTAGTCAAAGATATCCTGTGTTATGTCAAGGGTATACAATTGGATTGATTTTTGCACCAATCGCAAGAATATTTGAAGAATGTTGATAAAAAAATACATATCTATCTTTTCTCAAATCGGTGTAAAAGTGTTTATCATTAACCAATATGCTCATGTAAGTGTGTGAAAAGTTTAAAATTAAATAATTAATGTGATTATGATATTTTCATTGGTAAATTTATTGGGACTAGCAGAAGGCAATCGATTGTTTACTGCTGGGTCCTGCGGGCGGCTATTGTGGCCGCTTCGCGGCCAATTGTGTTTGCTGTGCAGCAAACACAATTGCCTACATCAGCCGCTTCGCAGCGAATTTTATCTGGCAAATTTCCATTTTTACTATTGTGGCCGTTGCGTGGCCAATTGTTTTTGCTGTGCAGCAAACACAATTTTTCACCAATGCCTACATCAGCCGCTTCGCGGCCAATTGTATCTGGCAAATTTCCACTTTTAATTACGGGTAGCTTAGATATAATTAAGACAAAGTATTTATTCAGTATTTCTAACCGATTAATAAGTAAGAGCGGAGTTTTAAAATTAATATTTTGAACATGCTTTGTCAATTGTCAAATTAACACTCTTTGCCATCATATTAAAAAACGTGGTCCATTCCAAATTCTAAACAATTTTTTTTCGTATTTATCAGGATATTCTTGCACTAAATTTAACATTGTTCTGTATGTCCTCATATTATTAATGTTCTGGAAAATATAAATTATCACTTCCGAAACACGTAATTCTAACCTGAAAGACATGAATACGACAGTTAAATATCATACAAAATTATGTACTGCTCCGTAATCTAAAATCCGCATCTTCATTCATTTCATTCACTATGATATAACATTTTTCTAACTAAAAGTAGCTTTTTATAGCGATAAATAGTTCAAAGAGAAAACGTAAATAGCTGTCATCGCTCCAAAATGGCGACGAACGGCCTGGGCCAAACCGACAGCAGAGACAGCTGGGTTATGGCTGGATTTACATAACCAAAAAAGATATGGCGAAATTTACAAACAATTTTGAAACACCATTATGTATATCAAAAATTAATAAACGTGTATAAATGTTAAGTAGGTACATTATTTTTATAAGTGACCATTTTTATTTTAAGTGTATTCTACGTGTATACGTTTCTACACATTAAATATTATCTGCATGTATTTTAAAACAATCCATACTTCTCTATACTTCTTACATTAATAATTAATGTGATTATGATATTTATACATAATACTTTATACAATCCATACTTCTCGCTACTTTATACGATTTCGCCATTTGTTTTTGTTTAACTGGCAACAGAAATTATCCGGAGACAGGCGACATTGGTTAGCGTAATTAATATATAGATACTTTTACCAAATTCATGGATTCATATGTAGTGTGTTTATGGAGTTTCAAGGATAAACTAACAATTACAGATTCTAAAGCTATCCATAATATTTTGAAATTTACACAACACCACCATGCAGAGCTCAATAATAATCTTTTAATGTACAATAATTTTTAAACTTTTTTGTAATGTTAATTAAGAAATAATGTGGTGTTTTAATTTCTCAAAGTTTTGCACTATTTAGTGTGATATCACGAGTCTGCATAAGAATACTTTACATTATAGTTTTAATAAAAATAATAATAAATACATTGAGGTGCATTACTTTTATTGGGTCGTGGTTTCTCTTTCCTCGGTTTCATGTCTCTTGGTGGGAACTGCTTGGCACTTTTAACATCACTCGGGGGAAATTGTCTGGGTTTGTTCATATCTGGGGGTGGAAAAACTCTTGTGCGCTGTGGTTCAGAAGAATGCAGCTTTACTTGTTTTGTATTAGATGAACCTGAAGAAGATCCTTGTTTAGAAGGTCTTGCATCTTCTGGAGCAGTTTTTTTCATAACTTTACTGTCTGATGGAACTATTCTTTTTCCTTGAGAACTTAATGATTTGTGTTGGTCTTTAGGTGCAGGAATTCCTCTATTGGAAACCTTGCTTTGATCATGATTAGATGGTTTTAAATTTTGCTTTTGAGGTTCAGGTCTCCGATCCAATTGTTTAGAATTAGAATTTTGAATCTGTCTGCCATCCGACAATACACGTAAGTCTTTCAAATTTCTCTGATCAGGTCTCAGACTGAATGAATCACGGGAAATATTTTTAGAAGAATTTGTTTTATTATTATCATTAGGCAATGAAGATTTGGTGGCAACTTTAACATTAGAATAGTTTGAAGAAGGTTGCTGCGGTTTCTGGGCATTAGCCATACTGGGACGTTTCTCAGTTTGATTACTTTTAAAACCATTCTTAACAACTTTTTGTGCAGTTTCCTTCAGTTTTATTGGATTAGAATTGGCAGAGGTATGGGCTTTATGAATTGTTTCTCTTGACTTCTCAGGTATTGTGGACTGGGGAACTTGAGTAGTATGTCTTTTTATGTTCTTATCATCACTTTTTCTGTCATTATTCCTTAAATCTTCTCTTTTGGACCTGTCATCAGAAGGTGGCTTGGAACTATGAGAACGTTCTTTATCCAGGGCTTTGCTTGGCACATTATTATTTGTAGAACATTTTTTGGGCTCTCCAGAAATTGGTTTACTCAATTTATCACCAATTTTAGGTATTCGTATACTAAGGGGGTTTATAGGTTTTGAAGCATTAGATGAGTCAAGCCTTGATTTCTTCACTGGTTCTTTTTCTGAAAAGAAATGACAATTTATACATATTATTTCCCGAAATTAACGAAAATTATGTTTTATTTTATACACAAAAAAAAAAAACAACCGATAATAAGTAAATAATAACCTGGTAATTCCTTAAAAACCCTACCACTTGAAGATTGAAGTGCCTACAATCTTCAAGTGGCAAGGTATGTTAGGTTAGAAATATTAAAAAAATACAAATTTTGAAGTTGTTTATCTCCATGACTCTTAGATCTTAGAATATTTTTGCTTGAATATTTTCGGCTAATTAATTAATCATGAATCTACTTGTAAAGTGTTTTGAACAAGCTCTGTTCCTATATAAAACAAAATCCTAATTAATTTCCAATTATATATTTCCTAACCTAAATTCCAATAAGATAGTTCATTTTTATTATTTACCTCATATATATTTGTTACATATCTCATTTATTCCTTCATCAAATTAGTATTGATGAATAAATAAATAAATAAAAAATAAAAAATGAAAATTCCTACATTTTTAAATCAAACCAAACATTGCAACATTAAATTGTCAATATTATTCAAATGCATTACAAAAGGCGGGCTGTACGAACATGTTCAGGTAAGCTGATATTTAGTATACTTCTTTGTTTTGTCGTCTTATATAAACACTAAAATGTCAATACCTTTTTGCGCTTCAAAAGTTATATGTGGTTATAATTTATTTTTTTTGTGAATATCACACTTCCTCTTCGTCGAAACGCAAAAATAGTTTGTATAAAAATTGTAGATCAGAATAATTTCTACCAAAAACATTTAATATAATTTTTTCATACAAATAACTGTTCTCACTTTATACGTTTTAAGAGGTCACCTACCCGAACGAATAAAAAAATATTTTTTGTTATTTATTATTATTCCTTATACTCTTATCCTCTTCTTCATGTGCCCTATCGGGTCCCCCCAACGTCGGCGATCATCTGGGAGAAAGTTTCCCTGTGCCAGTGCGGAACAGCTCTTCCACGCTTCTTATCCCGGTCCACTCACGGATGTTTCGAAGTCAGGAATGCCGCCTCCTTCCGACTTCCCCCTCTACGATCCTCAATCTTCCCCTTCATGACGAGCTGAAGGATGGAGTACTTTTCGCCTCTCATTGTATGACCAAAGTATGAAATTTTACGGAGCTTATAAATATTTAAAAAAATATATTTATTTAAAAAGTCGAATTCGTGATAAGCTACACTAATAAAGGTGATAGCGCATAAGAAAGCCGTTCCGCGCACAGGTAGTACAGTAATTTTTTTTTAAAAGTGCTGCCATATTTTAAGTCTTCTTACCCTAATATAAGGGCTCTGTAAACATTTTCATTTGATAGTTCTCTTAGGGCCGGTTGTTTCAAGTTGGATTAAAGTAAGCGTTCTTTTAAAGCATAGATTTTTATGTTCTCCACCAATCAGACGATCCGTTTTCGTAAAAATCTATGCTTTGATCGAACGCTTACTTTGATCGAATTTGAAACAACCGGGCCTTAGTAAATCAGGTGTCAGGTATATTTTATCTTAGTGATAGTTGTCTATCATTACAAACAGTTGTATTATTTATTTCAGTAGTTCATTTAATTTTTTTTTTTTTTTATTAATAATAATAAATAAAATAAAAAATATTAAAGATTTTTCGATTCACGTCTTAAAGAAAAACCTTCCTACAGAATTAGAGAATATGGAGAGTGAGACTGAACGAGTTCGGTTGTCAAGAAAGTAAATAATTAAAAAATCAAATCAAATAAAAAATTCAAAGATTTTTTATGTCAAACCTCATATATTAAGTGTTGCAACATTGTATTGTTGATATTATTCAAACACGATACAAAGGGCGGGCTGAAAAGTAGGCAGAAAATTCGTTGTTCTGTCAAACAGTCTAATAGCTTTTGTGAAATCAAGCGTGAAGCAGGCCCGATTACCTACTCAAAGAAATCTAGTCTAAAAAAAATAATAACTTAGAAAAACTCTTTACAGTGCCACAAATTTATCAGTTCAGGTCAAGTTCTGGTGATGGCGTTGCTTATAAAGTGTACATGTCGTGATGACATCTTTAGTTTTCAGTAACGATCGCCAGATTAGATAAGTTTGTGATACTACACAGTCTCAAATGTGTAATTTAAACAAAAAATTAAATAAAAATGTATCTCAGTGAAAAAATGATCACTTTATTTTTTATTTTATTTATTTATTTTTATTTATTTTTTTTTTCTTCAAATGTAGCAAATTTATTTTGTGGTAACATTATTATAATTAATATAAATTAACTTTGTTTAAACCACTTATTTATTGAAACATGTTGATTTTTTTCAATAAATAAGTGGTTTAAACAAAGTTAATTTATATTAATTACTTTATTTATTGACTATCAAATAGTTACCCTAATATCAACAATAAATTTGTATAGTGTTAATATACTTTTCTATTTATTTTTAATGTCATAATCATAAAGAACAACTACCTAATTACAAAATTCAGTTTTCCATTTCGTGTACTGCAATTCTTTAGTAATACAGTGAAACTCGCTTAATAAATTTAATTTTATTAAGTTTTCCCGCTAAATAAGTTTAAATTCTGCGGTCCCGAAAAAGTCCCAAACAAATCTCATATTTTGTTTAGGCTTAATGCGTTTCCCGCTTATTTTCGTTTTCGCCTAAGTAGTGAAAATATTTAAAGCAGAACTCAATTTATTCATACAAATAAATCTTCATAATAGGTTTTTCGGAAGGCGAAATTTTGTTCAACATTTCTTAAAATGAAAAATAAGTGCAATAAAAATTAAGTGGTTTTGGCGGCGTGAAAAAAGTTCTAGCTACTGAAAAAACCCTGTAGTATTTGAATAGGCTAATAAAATAATATTTAATAAATAAATTTATCCGGCGATTATTTACGATAATTTTTTATATAGTTGCAATCGCAAAATCAATCAATGTCCGTCGGCGCAAAATAAATTTGTCTAAATGAAACTGTTTTCATTCTGGTAGAATTTCTTCAAGGAAACAATCGGCAATAAGTAATATCTCCTATTGTTTTCTAAGGTCGGCGTCACACTAGGTGTATCGCGTCTTTGACGCCGCGGAACACCGCTACATTTCTTTCCATATAATCATCCATATCCTGAAGATAGCAATGTCTGGATATTTAAGATCTTTATCCCAACACTAAAAATTAAAAAAAAACGAGACAGCTTTACGTCGGTGTTTGTTTCTGTACGTTTCTACATGAAAGAGATTTAGAGCGAGGGAGAAAGATGTAAATTGTTATCTGTCATATTTCAAGATGGAAAAATTTGAATACGCAGTAACGTGGTCATGACAATTTTAGCCATAATATTTCAACTGGACGCTGTGGATAAAGGAATTAATACGTTTGTAAGAAACAATCTTTCTTATGTCGTCTTTTAATACAGTGTTTTTGTGCCGTAGAATTACACTAAATCCACTCTGGACGAATTTTGAAAAAATGAGGTTAGATTGTCATAAGGTGGAGTATCTACAAATCTATCGAACATTGAGTTAAAAATACCACTCCATTGCGTTAATAGTAAAACAAACCTTTGGATGAGTTGCAAAACTTGCTTCGAATCACACGTGAGTTGTGAAATACTCTGAAAGTACTGCAATGCGTAATTAAGAAGTGTCAAAATGCTCTCCGTTCATAAAAATATGTAGCAAATTTGTGTTTCTCATATCTTACAAAGATATTCATTATAATATATGCGGACCAATCGCCGCATTGAATTATTTGGTTAATCATACATTATTTTATTTACGCTTATAAAAGCTTGATTTTTCATAGTTTTCCAACAGCGTTTCATCTTAATGCCCTTATAAGATGAAACGTGTCTAAAAAAAATTAAAATGTAGAACTAAAATACAAGGGTTTTTCTTTCCATGCGTGTAATCGCACAATCTATTAAGTTAAGACCTGATTTGTCTATTTCGATGAATCTAATTTTGCTTCATCAAAAAAGAAGGTGAAACAAAATTGATCACGCTCCTTAGAGGTAGAATTATAAATATTGAGATTTAAAATTCCTGAAATTGATATCATTAGGTCAAAATATTATAATAACGCTTCCGTCAATATCAATATGAAGAAAATGTATGTAAGTTTTTACCTACTGACAATTTTATTTAAAAACCTTTGTTGTACTTAAAAATATCATTAGCGCCTATCTTTGACATATATATGTACCTAGGGTACAGGTTAAGGGATGTCACCGATAAATCGGTTTCGCTAATTTCATGTTCCGTTATTTTTGCGGTAGGAACTATTCTGCATTTGGACATAAAAAAGATTTGAGATTATAATAATTAGTAAAAATTGGACAATGAACGAACATTTTCAGTGTCGACTAATTTTTGCACAAAAATTATATCATCATTAGATGATAAGTCCCTCACAGCGTTAATTTTCTTAAAATATTACTATATAATAAATTCTTAATTAAAAAAATTACTTGTGTAAAATACTCTTATATGTTATTTATCTTCGTTTCTTTTTTATCATATGTATTTGCATTTTTTTATTTCTGCGTGTAATTATTTTATATATGTATATATTTTAAATAATATGTATAAAAGCTGTGTACTCATATAAATTTTTATCTTTGTTTTTTTATCATATATATATATATATATATATATATATAAATTATTATTATTTGCAATAAACATTTTAAAAATGTTTTTTTTTTCATTTATATAATTTTGGACCCGAATCCGCCGGGTTTCCAAAATATTGGACCCGGACCCGGCGGGTTTCAAAACCCCAGGTTTTCAGAAGTCTTAAATTGGGCCTCCTGGCCTGGTGAAGCGTAAAAAAATAATTATTAAAAATCATGTTCAGAAATAAGGCAATGAGAAACAGTTTGCGTATTATTCAATGTATAATAATAGAATAACCGACCGCATAATAATAATAATAGAATAACTCGACCGCATAATAATAGAAACATGATGGCGCATGTAAAACGAAATATTTAAGTGACATGTAACTATATTAATAATAACTCAGCACACCGAAGAAAATTAATATTTTTAAGGGAATTCTAACTCGTATTTTGACCTTGCGATGCACACACAAAGGTTCTTTTTTAATAAACCTTTCCCCAAAACACAATGTAGTTTAAATCTCGATGTAATTAAAATTATTATAACTTTTTAACACATTCATTTTAACTAGCACCTGCCTGACCAGTCAAAGTAGGCACTATAAGTTTTAGGACAACCTAATAAATAAAATAAAAAACAAAATGTCGATTCTTACGAATGTAAACATCCCTTCTATCTATTGTGAATACCTTAACGTTTGTTTACGTTTTAGAGCTTTCTGATTGGTTGAATTCATTAATTCCAAATCTGTCAAACTTAAATACGTCCCAATTGACGGAGTCACAATGTTATACAATTAGCTGTCAAGATCCAGGTATTGCCTGAAGATCCACACATCGTTATTTTCAGAATCGGGCCGAATATGCGCTTATCGAACACACTACGCGGATCATCGATCGTTCCGCCGCGCCGGCGGAACGCTCGCTTCGGCGTCTGATGGTTCCCCGCCCGCGGAACTTACGTCAACCTAAAATCGGTGACATCGCGTCTCGTGTTTTTGATTGCAACGCGCCACATTTGACAGATTGTTCTCCGCGCGGTCTGCCGCGGAATATAGTATGTGACTGCTAAATAATTCGGTTGCGGATTTGACGCGACGGAAAAAACGCATAGTGTGACGCCGGCCTTAGATAATGAGTTACACAAAACGTATCAAATTTAATTTAGCAATAAAAAATACCACGAGTATTCTTTGCGCCCGGGAAAATATTCATGTATTCTGAAATCAAACGTAATTAAAATAAATAAAATCATTATTAATCACAAAATAATGTTATTAATCCTGCAATTACAGGGCCTTTGGACATTGCTCAAAGCGGTATGTTGAGTACACCTAAATTATGTAGAAATCATCAAAAGGGATACATTTTTAAAATGAAGTCAAGTAGAATACAATTTACAAATGTGCAATATTTACCAAGCCAGGGAAAGTAGATACAGGTAGCTTTTTATATTTTTTTCGTATTCTTGAGGTTTTTGTTTTGTCAATATACCTACACCGATTTACATTTCAATTATAATTGATTTTTTCTTTAATAATATTATTATTAGTTTAAGGTAGGTATTTTTTTTTGCAATAGTAATTTAGATAACTTATATAATTTCTTTTAAAATTAAGGTTTGCACATAGGTAGTGACATACCTACATAAGTTATTTTATGGTTTTCTTTTAGTATGGTTATTAATTAAATAATTTTTGACAGTGCTAAAATTTTTATTGTTTTGGTGGTTTTTATTGTTTTCTAACCCTCAGGTACAAATCACAAAAGTAATATTTTACAAATGTATACAGGGTTATTTGTAAAACATTAATAACCTTCACAGGACTATATTCCTGGCTCAATTATGAGTCGAAAATGTTCAAGCTATCATGACCTAATATCAATAGTTATGGAGATATGTGACATCAAAGTTTGCATTTTTTTTTCAGTATTTCTGACTTATTTTTTGTAAAACGTTGGACTATCATTACAGTAACACATATTGATTACGAAAAATTCATTCGTTTCAATACAAGTTAAATAAAATGATAAAAATCCTGAAAAAATTCCAATTGGAAAGTTTTCCAATTGGAATTCGAAGGTTTTTATTTTTTTATTTGACTTGTATTAAAGGGAATGAATATTTCATATTCGAAATAAGTTACTGTAATGATAGTCCAACGTTTCACAAAAAATATGTCAGAAATATTGAAAAAAAATGCAAACTTTGATGTCGCATATCTCCGCAACTATTGATATTAGGTCATAATAGCTTGAACATTTTCGACTCATAATCAAGGCATGAATATATTCCTGCGAGGTTATTAATGTTTTACAAATAACCCTACTTAATTTTTAAAAATAAAATGTGCTTAAACTGTCATGATGAAAATTCAATTGAAACACAAAATTAGAAAGTGTAAATAATATATGAAAATATTGAAATTACTTCTATGTTTTCATGCCTAATAAGTTTTTATTTGCCAGTCCCTTAAAAAACGTATTAAGAGAGTTTCAATGTATTGTGTTAAATGATATTTTCATTGTAATGCTTTATGGTACACAATATTTTTTGTTTAATTACCTGGAGCATAAACAAACAAAACTGAGTGTTTTCCAACACGGGTACAGGCAACATACAATTGGCCATGCGAGACACATGGGTTTTCAAGATTAATGCCGCTAACACTCAATGACTGTCCCTGGGATTTATTTATGGGCATAGGGAAAGCAAGATGCACTGGAAACTGTAGTGGTTTAAATTAAAAAGGTATGTCAGTCGGAATCATTGGGATGCGTGGTATAAAAACGTCTTCTGATTTATACTTTCCCTTTAGAATGGTTGCTTCGATGACGTCGTTCAGTATTTTTTTGACCACTAGTCGCGTGATGTTACAAAGACGCGGTTGGTTATTGTGACCACCAATCCGACTTTTAATTGAAGAATGTGAGGCGGAAATCCTGTCAAATCCAGCGAGTTCAAAGATTCGGGTGAATAGTTGACGACATCATCTGATGTCCTCAATTCATCGGCAATTTCATTTTGAATTTTGAAATTTAATTCATTTACATCCATGTTTTTGGCAGTCAATATAGCTCGTTAGCTCAACCAAATATTATGATCTCTATAATTTTGAGCAATATTTGGGAAAACATTTTGAATGAGTTCAGTTTTTGATTCAGTAAACTGACAAAAATTGTCAGGAAAGGTGATGCAGTCAGTCAAACCGTCTACAGGGAATTTGCCATTACCAATGTCAATGAGTTGTTTTGAAAATATTTCTCCAGATCAATCATTTTGTAACTCGACACGCATATTCTTGGTTAAATGTATTATCGTGTTTCCACAAAATGGAGGACTTTAAACATGCATTAATTTCATCAGCTCGCAATAACCGTGGAATCACTGGCAATGTTTGACGACAATCTCCTGCTAACAAAATCATCGCACTACCAAATCGGTTTTGAATGTCTCGCAGTTCTTGCATGGTTCGGTCTAATGCCTCCAAAGACTTTTTATGTGCTATCCGTGCACTCATCCCACATTATCAATTTACATTACTGCAAAACCTTTGCCATTGCAGAGTTCTTCGAAATGTTGCAGGTCGGAATTTCATTACTTTGCATATTCAATGGCAATTTTAGCGCTGAATGGGCTGTTAGACCGCCTTCCAACAATATAGCTGAATTGCCTGATGAAGCAAGTGTGAGTGCAATTCCATGGTGTGAGCGAATTGTTGCTACGATCAGTGAATTCAAAAAAGTTTTTCCTGTACCACCGTGAGCGTCCACCAGTTCCACCAGTTCCATCATTTACAACTTTCATAAGAGTATCAAATACATACATTTGTTGTTGGTTCAACAGCGGAAGATTTACTCGAACTGATTCTCTTAAAGCATCGAGATCAGTTTTTCGCATTGCAACTCTCGGGCGATTGATTGCGGCAATTCCGAATTGAGATAATACTTTTTTTGACATTACCAAACACATGTCCTCAATTGATATCAACGCCACTTTCTTCACTGATTTGTAATTTTGGATTTCCTGTTCTAATGTGCATTTGATGCAAGATATCGTCACACATATCATCTTTGTATTTGATCCATAAATCAATTGGTTTTGATGGGAAGCATGTTGATATAATTATAGAAAACAATGTTCATATTTGATGAGCTTGTGAAGAAATGATAGCATCACTGAGAGTTTGATCCCAATGAGAGTCATTTTCTTACAGTTGAGAAGCGATAATTGAAAAACAACGAATAAAACAAAACGCACACCTTATTTTTCAAATTTGTGCTCCGTAACTATTCTCGATTGAATTTAAAATGTCCATATTGAATCCCAATATTGAATGTAAAATGCACCGTTTGTATGAAAATTTCCCGTTATAAAGCCCTTCGTCATTTATTTTTTAAACAATATATAAAAACACAACTAAACCAAACAGATCAAACATTTAAAATTTTAAATAATATCAGCGAGTATACAAAATAAAAAAAAACTTTTATTCTTGTTTTAAATTTGAAACATTACTACATAATTAAATATCGAAGTACTGTGCATCAAGCAAAATTTTGTATGGCAAAAAGAAAAATGGGGTTTTTAGGTTTTTCCGTGTAATTTTTCCAATTTTTCTCTTCACAAGAACCTTTCTCGGACTTCAACGAATATTTGAAAAAAAAATTATCCGAATCGGTCCAGTCGTTCTCGAGTTTTACGTTTAGCAACACATTTAGCGATTCATTTTTATTTTTTTCCTCCGTCTTACTGAAACTAAATTCTTGAAGTTACAGCCTTAAAGAAAGACTTGGGTATACTAGAATTATTTTTAAGTAAATAAGAAAAAAATATTCAAAACTGGGTTTCATTACAAAAAAATATATTTTGTCCACAATTTAAAAAATAATCTAGCAAGTGTTATCTGGAATCCTTATTAAATGCGCCAACTTTTGAAGTTACTTGCCAATCTCGTGTAGTACATTTTTTTTCCAGTAGAGTTAGTTAAAACTGGGCAAAGTATTGATTTTGAATAATTGGTTTGGTCAAAAAGTGACAATTTCTTCCAAGCTGGAGCAGTTGGCTTTGAATTTTGGACAAAAGTTTACAGAAGCATTATTCAGGATTACATATTAATAAAAAAAATGAAGAAAAATAAAGATTTGTAGCAACAGGAGTGAAAAGACTGTCACAGGGTGTAGATTTTTTTTTAAATGCTTATAATTTTTAAAACAAATGACTTAGATTTTTTTAAATATTTTTCTGATAACTATTATAACTTGGCCTATCACCCGATTTCGGCTTGACGTCGAGATACGGGACACCCTGTATGTTTTATTTCGATTTTATTCAAAATATATGGTTATGTAAAAGTCATGCTGCAATGTTCCCACTGCACGGCCCTGGTGTATAGTACAGTATTAAAAAAAGATTATATCTTGAACTACTCTTGTTTTATTATTTCACTTTAAAATCATATTGTTCTTAGTAAAAACCGCTTTATTACCTGTTTAAAATAAATTATGTTAGTTAAATTTACCTTTTATAGTGTTATAAGTAAAGAAAAATGTTAACCCATTTCCTGTGCTAGTCTCTTAATTTCTAGTTCATTTCTGGTCCCCCTGGTTCAAATTCCCATGATTGCATATTAAACAGTTTTCAGTGTATATAAATATATTTTGTAGTAAAGTTCATACCTGAAGATTCGTCATCTCTTTCATGTTGTCTTTTCATTCTTGATTCCCTAAAAGCCCGCAACTGCTCATATTCCCTTTTTTGTTTCTTGGTCATCAATCTTTCGGGCTCCTCAATTTTTTCTAGTTTTTTGGGCTCAATGACAACAGGTTCAAATTGCTTCTTTTCAGCAATTTTAAGAAGTTCATTGAAATCTAATGGTGGTGGCGCTGGGCGTTTGGGTTTAGGTTTTTCATTCTTTTTCTCTTCTTGCTTCTTTTCTTCAGGATCATCTTCATATTCTAAAATATAAATACATATTATTTAAATGTTAATATTTTAAAGAAGGTATTTGCAGAAATATTGAAAAAAAAAAAATGCAAACTTTGATGTCGCATACCTCCTTAACTATTGATATTAGGGCATAATAGCTTGAACAATTTCGACTCATAATCAAGGCGCAGGAATATAGTCCTGCGAGGTTATTAATGTTTTCCAAATAACCTTGTATATGTAACCTACATATTTTTGCATATATTTCAAGAAATCATTTTAAAAATGGAATATTTATAATTTTAATGAAAAAATTGCGACATTTCTATTGCTAAATTACATATTTCCTGTTCTCATTTGTGAAAAAAATCCTTTTCATCACGTTTGGACGGCCATTTAGTAATGCTTAATTATATTTGAATTTATATTCTTCAATCTTCACTCGATTTTGATTTTTATTCCGCCTTTTTTCCGGATCAAACCAACACAGCACAGCTATTAGAAATACAATCATCAATAAACACGAAGAAATAATAATATAGGTCAGTAATAACATCTTTAAGAAAGTGGAACATTTTCACAGCACAAACAAGGTTAGAAAAAATTATGTTAAGGCGGCACAGCCGATTCACAAACATGCATAGCTGTCAAATTACATCGATAGATCATGTCCTTTCAAGCCGTGCGCGACATGTCATCTGAGCGCAAATCGAGTGAAAATTACACGTTCGTTACATGTTTATGGTACATACGTTGCTAAAACAGTAAGGTTTGATAGAAAGAGATGGTCATGTATTCTTTGCTTTCGTCCGCGTCAGGTATCCCCACAGAAGTACCTCACGTATCAAAATATTTACTTATTTAACTTTAGACAAATGATCTTATATTATTTGAGTCGACTTATTATTTTCCGTAAATAATTTAAGAATCATAGTAATAATTCTGAACTCCTTTTTAAATCAATGCATATCGTAATATGACAATACAAAACAATCACCTAGCCCCACGTGCGTACTGCGTATATCAAAATGTATTATTTTATCTATCGACAAATTCCCGTATTTTATTTTCGTCCAATAATTACTTACTGAATAGAATTTAAAAAACATATTAATAATTCTGAAATACTTTTCATATCATAATGAATACCTTTAATATTAAACAAGAAATAAATATATGGGAGACGCGAACGCGCATGCGCACGGCGCGTACAGTATGTATCTTGATACCTCAAATGATCTGGAACAATTGTTGAATTAGGATAATACCGAAACTGACATGTGACGCAAGTTCAAAGTTTAAAAAGGATGAAACCGTTCGAAAATCCATATAAAACCTTAATATATGGGAGATATCAATTGCTTTTGAGCGTATTATATAATAATAATTCATATAAATGTCAAATTTGGCATAAAAGTACAAGGAATAGTGAAATAAACAACGAGGATTATTCGGCTACATGAACACGACTGACCCCTGCCGTGGCCAGACGGCATCTAACATGGATTCTGACGTTAACGATGTCGTTTTTCATACTTTAGAATTATTATTTTAAAATAATAATTAACGTGTTTTTTATAAAAAATTTAGCTTTTTAATAGTGAATGAAGACTCAAAGTGCGAATATAGATACAATATATCGTTTAAAATCATCTTTTTATATGAATAAACAACGTTTGAAAATATTTAAGCATGTTTCAAAAATTATATTTTTTTTTAATATTGAATATTTCTTAATTTCCTACGTACGGATTCTAGATAATTAAGTAAACTTTATACGTATAAAAAAAACATATTATGCTTACATAGAAATTTTAAACAAACCACTCTACGCCCGGGAACATTAAAAAGGTTTTTTTTGCCGCGGCCTGTGGATTAATGTCTATATTTTTCTTAATTATTGTAAATAATGTTTAGTTTATTACTTTTATATAACAATAAAGGTTCTATCTAAGTTATCGCCCTAAAAAAATTGCAATCTATCATATACATTCTGATATAAATGAATAATAAAAACCCACTTTTTCGTAAAAAACGCCGAAATATGCATTTGCAGTGAATGTACCGCCTTAAGAAAATTTAAAAATGTGAAAAATAATTATAAACTCGTTCAAGTATGAGGAAATAGCACAAACACCGCAAACTACAACTATCTGTGCATATCAGTGGCGTGCAGTGGGTATAAACTTAACAAATCATAGTGATTTGGAAATATGATTTTGAAAGGGATAGATAAATATTTCCTATAAAATCTCGAATTCAGTAAATTCCAAATTCCACGGCGACAGTGCATTTAAAAAAATATATTTTGGATATTGCTGCCTTTGCTTTTATACACCTCATATGTAACAGAAAATATGGATAATGGATGACGAACCTGCTTTTTTCCCCTCGCCACCATGAGAAATTTGCACAATAAATAAACGGCATATTTGTTACTATCACTACTGATATAAAAATATTGCCAAATAGGCGATCTGTTTCATTGTCAACATTTTTTTTATTATCTTCTAATATACAAGTTAAAATTATAACAATAGATAATAAATATAGAGGCTCGCCGGACATCTGGTATCCGGCCAAATCACTATCTGTTTCATCTCTACTTATAATGTAACTTATTTATGAATCAAACTGTTACTTGCGAAGAAAACACTATTCAAGAGGTGATTTGTTTTTCTAATCTAAATTCTGCTTTATATACATATTGATAGTCTATCCAAAATCAAAATTTATGTTGAGTATAAATTTATTCTGTAGAATAAATCTTTAATAATAAACATAAAAATGAAATAAATGAGATACCACTATGTGAGTCGTGACCAGCATCAGTTGCGGTGCGTGATCTCCGTTTCCTTCTGTGCGGCATGGCTTCCTCTTCTTGATGACGAATAATGGCTGCTCGAACTCTGTCTTTCGTGCTCATTAAGTCATGGTTCACAGCTTTTTTGCTCGATGAAAACTTTTCTTCATCTGGTATAGACTTATATTTCTCCATCATCTTGGAATAGAATGCAGAGGCTTCCTGAGAAACGTAGCCGTAGTCGTCCTCATCAGGCTGATCAGGACCAGCCATCGTAACAGCTGTATTATTATTGTCCACAGCCTCCTCCAAAACCGATTTGTTTGCAGACTTTATTACTTTCAACATCTTCTTTATTTTATTGGTAGCCTTTACATCTCTCATAGAGAGTAACTCATCGCGCTTTCTTTTAGCTTCTTCCGCTTTCTGCTTTTCCTCTTCTTCCTTTTTAGCAAGAAACTTTTGTATATTGGCTGAGAGTGATCTTGATTTATTTTCTTTTTTGGGTGGCTCAAATTTTGTTTTATAATAATTACCCTACAACAAAAAATATGATATTATCGAAAATTTTATATTATACCACTTTTTAACCATCTGTGTATCGATGTATTGGAAAATGGTTATGACAGCAAAGCACCAAGCACTGGAAATGAAACCTATGTAAGGTGTGACACCCAGGATACAAAAAGTGAGTAATACCCTAAAAACAGCTAATAAGAAAAATATAATGGTGAAACATTTCATAATTGGCTAAATTATTCGTAACACAAGTGGCAAAACTTAGTGAACGAGAAAATTGGCATAATTAGTAAAAAATGTTATCATATGTTAGAAGAAAAATTAGATAAATAATAAAATTTTACATAAATGTCGCATGTTGATGAAATGTATTTTCGCTAACCCTTAGAGCAAAGCAAACCATGTCAAACCCAAATAATTTATTTTTTCTAAGTGAATATTTATTAATATTGACATCATAGCTGTCAGAAATAAATAAAAGTGGATCAACAAGTTTCTTACTTCATTTTTGCTAGTTTTTCCATTTTTCTGAGCTTGGTGAAGGAGTGATCCAAAGTCCATGATGTTTAACAATATAGCATAAGGATCAAATACTTATTAACATTTTTGTTATTATACGTGGAAATATAAGAAACCTCTCACTTGCGAAAAATATGAGCGACTGTTTTGTTTTGTCTATGAATATTAGAGATGGTCGTTCATGAACGAACTGTTTTTTTTAACAGTTCACTTTAATGAACGACTGAATTGTTAAGTTCATTTTAGTGAACTACCGTTCAGTAGCCATAAATTAAAAAAAAATAACCATGAGAATTTCTTCATAATGGCAACTGGCAACATGGACACTAGGGATGGGTCGTCGAATTATTATGTTATCTATGGTCGTCGACGTATTTAACGTCGACGAAACGAGACCGTCCACGTCCATCCATCGACGAGACGATCAACTAGTTGAATTCGTCAACTAGTTGACGCGTCAACTTCGTTACGCGGACGTCGCGGACGTTCTATCTAAACATCGGGACGATGGTCAACTGTCTACGGTTCAACGCGACACTTCTCGACGGCTCAACCGTTGGCTATTTTTATGACGTTAATTTTTAAAATTTAAACAAGTTCGAAGGAATATAGTTTCGGGGAAAGTAAAACCGCTACTTGTGCTTATATGTAAAAATAAATATTTTATTATTTATTTGTTTACGCACATTATAGGCTTTTACATATTGTTTTATATACTTCTTTCTATAACAAAGAAAGAAGTAGGTATACACAGAAATATCAGGTGTTAGCAGTAAAATATAAATATAAACTGCATATATAAGCAGTGAAAGTATTGGGTATAAGCATTAAAATGTGAGTAAATAAAATGGAAGGAAACAATGATTTTGCGTAATAAAGGCACCAGTTATGAGGTGCGGTAAAAAATACTTTACATTTATTTATTATCTATAAATTTATAAATGAATACATAATTTAAAAATACTTTACATTTGAGATGTTATATAGAAATTTATTGAAGAATACATCTTTCAAAGTCAGGCTTTCACTTTGTGGTGACATTATTAATAAATAAATATATCTGTA
>JADDOH010008513.1:0-46936 GCA_016648135.1 Agrypnia vestita | reverse complement strand
GAAGGCTCCTCAGTGACATTGATCGATGCTAAATGAGCTAGTGCCGTCGGTGCGCGCGGTCCAGTGTATAAATTAAACCTTCGCGGTATTGGAGGTATGTGCAGTACGGACACGAAATCTGAAAAAGTGAATCTGACAATCGAAAGTAGTGATGGTAGAAAATATCAGGTGCAAGCAAATACGGTGCGTGATTTAGCCCTTCCCTCGCAATTCATGGTACCGATTGCAGAGGGGCTGGTGGGCCGCGGCCGCTTAGAAATAGTCCAACCGCGAATATTGGTTGGCATGGATAATACCAGCCTTATTACGTCACGTGAAGTGCGCGTAATAAAAGCTAACAGCGACGTGTGAGAGTCGCGAACTGCACTAGGCTGGGTGCGTCACGGAGTGTGTTCCATGATACGGACCGATGAGTCATCCGTGCTCGCAGTGAATGAGACGCCCGCTCCCACGGATGGAGCGATCGAGCAACTGATAAGGGCGCATTTTGCCGTGGATTCGATAGGCATTACCACAACAAGGCGAGTCAAAACAGATGACTTGCGAGCCATGCAGATAATGGAAGCCACTACAAGGCAGCGCTCTGATGGTTTTTGGGAAACCGGTTTGTTATGGCGGCGGCAGGAGGTATACCTACCGGACAGTGAAGAAACCGCAAAACGGCGCTGGGCTGGAATACAGCGAAAAATGGATAAAGATCCGGCCTTCGCGACCGCATATCGCGAAAAAATGCGGTACTATATACAACAAGGATTCGCCGAGATTTTGTCACCCGCGGAAAGGGAACAAATCGGCAGCCGAAGATGGTATCTGCCACATTTGCGGTCTTTAATCCGCGAAAACCCAAGAAAATAAGAATTGTTTTCGACGCCGCTAGTAAATGCAAAGGCGTAGCATTGAATAATGCTTTATTATCGGGACCTGACCTCTTGTCTTCGTTGCTAGGCAACATATTCAGATTTCGGGAGGGCCGTATAGCGCTTGCGGCCGATATCCGAGAGATGTTTTTAAGAATTAAAATTGTGAAACCAGATCAAGAGTCACAATTATTTATATGGAATGAGCCGGGAGAAGAGCCGCAGACCTACAAGATGACGTCAATGGTTTTCGGCGCTACTTGCTCACCTTCAAGCGCGCAATATGTACGCTATAAGATCGCCGATTCGGCGGCTGCGCAGTTTCCAGAAGCGGCGGCAGTCATAAAAAATAAATTTTATATGGACGACATGCTGAGTGCCGTGGACACCAAAGAAGAAGCCGTGATGATGGCACGACAGGTGTCCGAGATACTTCGCAGAGGGAAGATGGAATTGACCAACTGGGCTTCTAATGACGCCGATGTACTGGAACATATAGCTCCACATTTACGAGCAGTTGAGCCAGTACAAATTATTGGGGCGGATATGATAACAGAGCGAGTCCTGGGAGTATCGTGGGACCCGGCGGCGGACAAATTCTTGTTTAAATTTATGGATCTGCCGGAATTAAAAGTAGAGGATATACCGACAAAGCGCCAAGTGTTGAGTGCGGTCATGAGGATTTTTGATCCCGTGGGTTTTTTGGCTTGTGTGATGATAAGATCGAAGATTCTTTTACAAGCCGTCTGGCGTTCTAAAGTGGATTGGGATCAGCCTATTCAAGTGGAACATGGCAATAAATGGCGCATGTGGCAAATTTTATTGCGCAAAAGTGACTGCACAATTCCGAGACAGTGCATTTCGAGTCGTCATCGCCAAGTGACATTACATATTTTCTGCGACGCGTCAGAATTAGCATGCTGTGCGGTAGCATATTTTGTGGAAAAAATATACGGTTTTAAAAAAGTGAATTTTATCGCGGCAAAAACGAAAGTAGCCCCTTTAAAACCGCTATCAGTGCCGCGATTAGAACTGCAAGCTGCTTTAATTGCAGCGCGCTTGGCGGCCACCATTAAAAAAGAATTTACGTGCCGCATAGAAAATGTAATTTTTTGGACGGATTCGACAACAGTGCTATGTTGGCTGCGAACTGATCCGCGCACGTACTCAGCTTTCGTCGCCAATCGCCTCGGCGAAATTGATGAGCTAACAAGTGCGGCGAACTGGAAGTGGGTGCCGACCAAATATAATTCAGCCGACATCGGTACGCGAGATGGGGAGCCGCCCGATTTATCACCTTCAGGGCCATGGTTTAGTGGACCAGCCTTCCTGAAAAAAGATGAATCCGAGTGGCCTCGTGAAAAAACGCCGCCGCAGCCCGACAAGGAAATTTTGGAAATGCGACCCACCACTATCGCACACATACAGCGCGCCCGCTTAGGAGACGGCGCACTACCAGACGTGCACCGGTTTTCCTCATGGACGAGGTTGATACGCGCCACAGCATGGGTGCGGAGGTTCGCCTGGAATGCGCGACACCGCACGCAGAGATTGCATCACAGCGACCTGCTAGCCGACGAACGAGATGGAGCTGAACGCGTATGGATACGGCGCGCACAGGAAGATGCGTTCGGTCACGAGATTCAAGCGTTGCAGCGGGGGGAGCCTCCCCCACGTACCGGTCGTCTATACACCGTGACCCCACACATAGACACGCACGGAATAATACGCATGGGCACCCGATTGATCGCGACTTCAGTGCCGGACATACCGGCGGGATTAAGGGAGCCGATCATATTAGATGGCAGCCATCCATATACGAGATTAATGATAAGAAATTATCATGAGCGCAGAAACCACCCTGGGCCCGAAGTAACAGTGAGCGATGTGCGAGAAAATTATTTTATATTCCGCCTGCGACCAGCAGTACGCCGCGTGCACTTTGAATGCCAAGTGTGTCGGATCAGACGAAGCAAACCGCAATCTCCGCTTATGGGCCAATTACCCAATGCGCGCCTGGCGCATCACCTACCTCCATTCACACATTGTGGACTCGACTACTTTGGGCCCATACAGGTCACGATCGGCCGTCGCCGAGAAAAAATGTATGGAGCACTCTTCACATGTCTCACGACACGAGCTGTGCACTTGGAACTGGCGAGCTCGTTGAGTGCAGATTCAGCGGTCATGGCTCTGAGAAGAATGGCCGCGCGCCGCGGTCATCCGAGATATATGTACTCCGATAATGGTACAAACTTCAAAGGAGCCGCAAAGGAAATAACCGCGGCGCTGATGGAAATAAAACAAGCAGCGCAAATGAAAGACCACTTGGCGGCCCAGAACATAGATTGGGCGTTCAATCCTCCATTAGCACCACACATGGGCGGGGCGTGGGAAAGCCTCGTGCGCTCGGTCAAGCGGGCACTCGAAATGACGCTGAAAGACCGGGCGCCGCGAGTTGAAACATTAGTCACGGCCCTCGCGGAAGCCGAATTCACCGTGAACAGCAGACCGCTGACTCATGTGTCAGTTGACCCGGATGACGGCGAGCCACTCACACCGAATCACATTCTAATGAACACGGCTGGACGACATATGCATCTGGCCGCGTATGGACCGCTGGATGAACAGATCTGCCTGAAGAAACAGTGGCAGTTCTCTCAACAGTTAGCAGATATGTTCTGGAGACGCTGGATGCGGGAATATTTACCGACGCTCGCTCAGAGGCGTAAATGGCAAGAACCCGCACCGCCCGTATGCGCAGGAAGGATGGCTATCATCGCCGACGCGGCCTTGCCACGTAATAGCTGGCCGCGAGGGATCATAACACAAGCCATTCCAGCGGCAGACGGCCAGATACGCATCGTCCGCATAAAAACCTCAACCGGAGAATACACGCGGCCCGTGACTAAGATCGTCGTGCTGCCCACCGAGCCGATTCAGGAAGCGGCCGCCCATGCAGCAGATCAAGACCAGCAGCCTTCATAGATGACACTGGAATCGTCGAGGATCCTGTGCGTCCTTCTGGTATGGCCAAAGCCATACGGGGGGAGTGGTTCGCACAGGATCAAAAATCGAAGATTAAAAATATTTTTTTTTTTGCTTAATTTTGAAATATGATATAATATTAAGTATTTAAAAATAAATATCTTGAATCGTGAATAGGGTCCAGGCCGTAAAGGCAAAATAGCTTAAGAATATTTTAAATATGTGTATATAACTATTATTTTTGCTAATTATGTATATAACTGTCAAGGAGGGTCCCGTTAATGAGTCATCCATTAGAGCGACGACCGCGGCCGAGGGAGAGAGATTAAAATCTCACGATGAGTCACTCGGGCCGCGGGCGCGCTTAATTAAATATTTTAAATTTTGTTTTGAGATAAAATCGCAAAGTAAAAATCAGGTAGTCGCCTACGGAGCGGTCAGCTACAGTGTATTTGCCCGCATCTCTGTACCAATAGAAATACGGGCAGGTAATAACCGACACCCACACGGCTCGTGACTTGAGATAGCGCGCCGTACATTTTTTCGTACGGCGCTAAATTTAGATTCACTATCGCTAGAGAGCTCAATAATCAAAGTGTGAGGTGTCATTTTCTTCAGAAAAACAAGGGCTACCTGATGCGATATTAATAATTTAGATATTTTCACAAATAAAAAAGTTTCATTTTTTGTCACATGCACGCGATTTGCAAGCGCTGACATGCCCGGACAGTAATCTGCGTATTACACCCACATGCGGGCATGTCAGACGCACATTTTGACATATGACTCATTAGCGGGAGATATGAGAGAGCGGATTTATCTTAAAAAATATCCGCGCGCCGCGAGATATGCGCCGCCGATGCACGGTATCGCCGGCGCCCAGCGGTCGTTCCGCTAGGCCGAGTGCACAGCTTCCGTGGTCCACCACGTTACGCCGATGCCTACAATAAAGATGTAAATCCCCTCTCTCAGTAATCCCTTTTTGGCAGTTATTTTCCCGTTATTTTGCTGGACCCAAATAAAAAGGCTGCGAAAACCTAGCGAAATCACAGTGCTCTCAGTGCCTTAGTGCCAGTAAATATTTGTTGCCGTGTTTGTGCGACAAATAGTTTTTACAACGTCACTCTGCCCGTTTTTCGCTAGGTTTCCTTCTGAAACAAAAACTTTGCTTTTATTTTCTTGTGTGTAAATTGTTGTGAATTAAAACCCCTGAAGAAACACCGTCGATCGTAGCGTTGCTCTCCGGTGTTTTCAAAGTATCATCATCATCAACAAGATTTAGAAGCGAGTTGTGACTCATCGTCAGTGACGTCACGACGCCCGGAGCACAGCAGACAGGCGAGTAATCGGTGATCCACCCTATTCTAAAATAATTATTTGTTACGGGCGTGTCTGTCCGTAACAAGGGTGTCTCAGAAATAGTTATCCAAATGATGACAAAGATCATCATCAACAACATATTTTTAAAAATGTTCAAATTGCCATAAAAATATTTTTCACAGTATTCCTACGTTAAAGATTTTTTGTCAAAAACTAAAATTTCAAGAAAAATATTAAAGTAAATTCGTTCAATAATCCCTAAAGGTTAAATTAATAGCTAATAGCTACTTTATTATACCAAACGTGTGCCAAGTTTTAACACTTTTGATTTATGAACATTTTTTATCAGAAAATAATATTTTCGCTAAAAAATTATAGTCAATTTTATTAAATTATCTGCAAACAAACATCTAATGCATCACATGGTATCAACATTATCACAGCAAACGTACGCCGAATTTCATCATGATAGGTTGGGTATCTATGACATAGTGCTCATTTCTCGAAAATCACAAAAAATCGAATATCTTCCAAACCGTTGAATTTCAAAATTTTGAAAAGTTTTCAATCAGAATTTCTGTAAGGTTTTTATTATTTTATCTAATTCGTATTGAAACGAATGAATTTTTCATAATCGATGTAACTTTTTAAAAAGAATATTGAAAAAAATTCAAACTTTGATATTGCATTTCAAATTCCTTACCGTTCATTATTTTAAATCTATTTTCAGAGCTTTTGATACTTATGTTTTACTATGTATAATTTTTGTATATTTATATGGCACACCAGGTCCTTCATACCTAACTTAGTTACGCTTGGATAAATGTATTATTATTATTATTATTATTATTATATCTCCTTAACTATTGATTTTTGGTCATAGTTGCTCGTACATTTTCGACTCATTATCACGGCAGCAATCCACCTGTAAAGTTTTAGCTACTAGCTATGGGACACCCTGTATATTAATGTAAAGTGCGCGCGTGTGGGTAGTGGTGTTTGTGTAACCGTGTGGTAGATTGCCGTCTCACGCACGTCCACACCACACCCACACATACGCACTCAGCACTCAATAAATTATGAACTTTTCAAGGTGTTTCCCACACATTTCCGATGAGCATTACAATAAAACATAAGTGAAACGTTAATTTGCGTTTGACAAATTGTTAACCAATCACGTGACGGCGGTAGTTAAGATAGCCAAGACTTGAAGCAAGGTGTGGATCCAGAACAGAGTGCTTCCACACCCTGCCCTAGAAATCTAAACCTCCCTAATTAAAGAATTTTGTTACCTTTGGCTCATCGTTCGGGCTTAAGGTTTGCATTTGAAATTATCATGCACCACCTAATTTTTTCGGAAGTTCCGAAATAAAAGGTAAAACTCAAAGAAATGTAATAAAAAATATATACCTTGTACATGCCTTAGGAAAATCATATTTTTCTTTTTATAATTTTCATAATTTTTCAGAAAGTTCCGACAGAAAAGGTAAAACTCAAAGAAATGTAAACAAAAATATATACCTTGCACATGCCTTAGGAAAATCATTATAATCAATTAATTTTTAGAATTAAATCTTATAGATATTATATATTAATGTGTATACAATATCATATTTAAAAAAAAATACCTTGCTTATCATATCCTTAAAACATAAGTGGTAATTATTGTTTTAAAAACTCTTTTCCATAAGATGTAGATTTCATAGATTCCAGAGAAATGAACTTGAAAGTTTCCTTTATATTTATCACAGAAACACCTCAGGGGGATATTACTGCCTTTGCTTTAAACCAATCATGTATAAAGTAGAAAAGTAATACTACCCATGACTGAATCTAAACGAAATCAGTAATTGTAGAAATTGATGTTATGCGCATATGTTAAATATAAAAAAATACATTTTTTTAGTTCCTCTTGTGACTACGCGGCGTGCGACTTGTGCGTACGAAAGAGAAGGAAAAAAAAACCGAAACACATAAATCTCTCGATATTTCAAATTATTTCGGACCACTTAATGATAGCGGCGCTGGCTGACAAAATATCCATCATCGTCAGGCCGGGCGGAATAACGTATTCAGATTATTTTTAATAACCCGCTGTTTAGCCTAATTCGTGTGACGGCGAAACTCTCGTCAAAGAGGACGGACGCCTCTCCTCGTCGGCGCGTTTCGGAGAATCGCCCCCCTCGGACATTATGCAGATGCGCGGTCCGCCAATTTGACTTCTTTCACAGATGCGCGCGCTACAGAAACCGTCGATGATTTACGGGCGCTTAAAAAAACGATCTAAATAAAAATGTACTCAAAAAAAAAAACTAACCCATAAAAACCAAGTTTTTATTATACTCCCTTTCTTTGTAAAATATATCAACAATTAAAGACGAATTAAAACATATAACACAACACCAAACTTACAGTAATTTAATATATTTCTAAAATGTCAGACGTTTTGAGCTTTGATAAGACACTTCATGCTTTGAAGATTAAATTCTAAAAACATTCGTCAGTCAATTTAGATTTTCGACATTCGTAGTGAAGTACCTATTATGTATACCGACGGAGTAATTCAAATTTAGAAAATATTCCGCGACGTTATCCAACCATTAAAATTTCTAAAAATCAGAAATTATACTATATTTATTTATTTTTTTTAACGAAAATTTGATAGATCTTCTTGATCGTCGCCACGAGTCTACTTGCAAAGTTTCAGCTCGATTGGATCACGGGAAAAGGGTTAAAAATCGATCCAAAGTTTTTTCTACGGCAAGCCGGCAAGCAAGCAAGCAGACGCCACGAGTTAATATAAAAGGAGTAATAATGAAAACTTTTTTTTAACCACAGTACAATTTTGCTTTATTTTGCAATGTTTCCATACTGTACTGAAATTAATGATCAAATATAGACAGATTTGGTTACGGTTGGAGGAGGTTACAGGGGGCGTGGTTACAATTACGTAAGTTCAAAGTTCTATCTCTGCCCTTCTACTTTCTATGTAACAATCATATTTTGATAAAATTACAACTCACATAAATATCCGTAATTACGTACAAATATATTGTCGCATATTACATATAAAGTAAACATTTTGAGCATGTTCAAATTGTTCAAGAATACAATACTGGATTTTAGCTACAGGGGGTCATCATTAAACAATATATATGGTATATAGGTATGGAAGTCTTTTTAGGTGTTCATAGGGCTTACGACCTATCGTATGCCTGACTTAAGTGATCACTTTACACAATCTTACGCTCACCATTTGCTCATCTACAAAATTTTATATACAAATTGATGACCGTTACATAATGAAAAGTGATCACCTACGCCAGCCGTACGATGGGTCGTAAGCCCTGTAGACACCCACCGAAAAAAAAATTCCATACCTACTCTCCCGTATAAAAAGTAGCCCCGTCTCTATGAGACATGTATAATATACATCCTGACACGTGAAGTGATTAATTCGTATCGGGCCAAACTGTAATTAATACTATTTGAAAGATTTATTCGAAAGCGGCGCAAGCCGTCAGTTACTTAATCTAATAGGCAGCTGATTGGTCCTGATAATAACAGAGTCTCGCCGGCTCTCTCTTTCTCTCTCTCTCTCTCTCTCTCTCTCTCTCTCTCTCTCTCTCTCTCTCTCTCTCTCTCTCTCTCTCTCTCTCTCTCTCTCTCTCTCTCTCTCTCGCGAGCCATGAAAAAGCGCAATTAGCGTCGTCTGCCGGGCAGCGACTAATAGACAATACAATGGCCAAACTATCCTCAGCGAGGGTTCCTCTACCGGCAGATGGTCGCAGCAGCCGCAGCACCCATGGACCGTGCGGCAAGATAAAATACACAGTTCTCTACGCAACAATGTCCGTCAGTAACGTCACTAAATCGCAGTGGCGTACAGTGCATACAAGCAAAAAGCTGTGCATTAGTAAAGATTCTGGGAAACAAATATTAATTAAATAATCCTTACCTAAAGAAAAAGTTGATTTAAAATTCTAGCCGTAATTCGTCCTACGGCTAGAAGTTTTATTTTTGACGTTTCTGTTTAACGTGACGTATCTGTTTTTTTCCGATTTAAAATTCTAGCCGTAATTCCTCCTACGGCTATAAGTTTTATTTCCTACTTTTCTGAGCTTAACTTCATGTCAATTCTTAATTTATCTCGCCAAAGAAATTTGTTCCATAGATACAGTCAAGTCGAGAAAAAAACCGTGTATTTTTAAGGCTGCAAGTTTTGTAATAGATAAGTAAATTTAGCGTGCTTCTTCGAAAGGTCCTATGCCAGGTCAAAACTACGCGCACGTCAACGCAGAAATTTTATTTTTTACAAATTCCACCCAAAACTTTCGGTCTTAATTCTATTTTTCTATGGTGAATGTAAATACAAACACCATCTGTCATCTGTCATATTTATTTTGTGAAATGAAACGTACAGGTATATGAAATTAGTATTGTTCCCGATTTGATTATATATAAATCGTCTTCGAAATATATTGAATTTTTTTGCCGTATTATCTATACCTATATAAAATATTTATTTATTTATGAAATTTTGTTTACGATACCTACTTCTTTTATAGTGCAGTTATTTTTGTGGATTGAAGCTACTCAAAATAGTTAATTAAAGACGGTTAAATTTAAAAAAAAAATGTATATACCCTTATAGGTATATGCGTATATATATTTTTAATATAGGTATATAGTCGGTCTCAGCATAACCTAAGTTTATCCCAGTGCACGCCACTGCCAAATCGTGTGATTTTTCTCAAGTTTGCAGGAGAGCAGTTTGAAGTTTCATTTACATAAAGACACTTTATCATAGCTCGACAACTACAAAATAATTTCCTTTGAAACTTGGGTTAGTTATTTAAAGTTGACGCCTTTCAAACCTCAAATATAGTCAGCGCAGTACAACGACGTTTTTACACATGCTGCATTGTTCTACAATCGCAAATCAGACCCGTCGTTATACCGACTTCGTATGACGACGGTTAAATTAAAGAGAAAAAATACACTTTTTGTATACCATTAGATGGCTTCTTTTTTTCACTTTTTTACGATCCTAAAAAGTCAATATGGAATTTTTTGCACATCCGTCATTGTTCTACGATCATGACGAAACAATGACGAGGTATAAAAAGCAAGAAAATGGATAATTCTTTACGTCACAATGTGCGTCAGTAACGCTACCAGATGACGCAGATAATGATGAGATATAAATAGCAAAAAAATGCATGATTTTTTTTTTTACAACAACATCCGTAACTAACTACTAGATGGCAAAAAAATGTTAAGCTAAAAAAAGCATAATTTTTATATAACAACGTACGTTACTTACGCTACCGGATGGCGAAAATTATGACGAGGTATAAAAATCAACAAAAAATGCGTAATTTTTTATTTTACAATGCCCGTCACTAACGCTACCAGATGGTACAAATAATGATGAAGCATATAAAACAATAACGTGTAAAAATACAGGGTTATTTTGAAAACATTAATAACCTCGCAGGACCATATTCCTGTCTTGATTATGAGTCGAAAATGTTCCAGCTATCATGACCTAATATCAATAGTTATGGAGATATGCGACATCCAAGTTTGCATTTTTTTTTAATATTACTGACTTATTTTTTGTAAAAAGTTGGACTATCATTACAGTAACTCAAATCGATTACGAAAAATTTATTCGTTTCAATACAAGTTAAATAAAATGATAACAACTCTGGAAAAATTCCAGTTGGAGTGTTTTCCAATTGAAATTCGAAGGTTTTTATTTTTTTATTTGACTTGTATTAAAGGGTATGACTTTTTCATATTCGATATATGCTACTGTAATGATAGTCCAACGTTTTACAAAAAATAAGTTAGAATAATTGAAAAAAAAAAATGCAAACTTTGATGACGCATATCTCCTTAACTATTGATATTAAGTCATAATGGCTTGAATATTTTCGACTCATAATCAAGGCAGGAATATAGTCCCGCGAGGTTATTATTGTTTTACAAATAACCCTGTATATAACGATGTCCGTCCCAATATTACCAAGACGCCTGATTGCGCTGTTCTCACAACCCTAACTCGCGTACGAAATATATAGCAAAAAGTGCGTCATTATTGACGGGTTATAGCTAGTAATTTGATATTCGCAGTTATGCTCGTGGGTTGGGCGGGGTAACTGGCATTGTATCCTCTCGCAGCCGCTAAACGTTAATCTTTTTTTTAATCACTTCCTTCAATCATCATTATAAGTTATTATCTATATATTATTTCAGCCATCTGGTAGATGACTCAAATACTGACGAGATATGAAAACCGAAAAAAGGATAATTCATTACGTAACAATGTACATCACTAATTTTACCGTGTGGCGCAAATAATTATGAAACGCAAAATAAAAAAATGCATAATTCTCTAAGCAACCATGTCCAGGTGGCGCGAGTAGCGTCAAGGTAAAAATGAAAAAAGAAGGCAAAATGTTCTACGCAACAATGTCCGTCACTAACGTAATACAACATTTAACAATTTCCCTCACTATAACGCCACCAGATGGCGTAAATAATGATGAAGCATATAAAGTAATGCTGCATAATACAACAATTCCAGTCGCTAGCATTACCAAGACGCTAGATGGGGCTCTTCTCTGACAGTCCCAACCAGGCGCGTGCAGTGGGAACATCGAAGCATGAATTAATAAATACATTTTAAAATATGCGTTTTATGATCCCGAGCACATAGTACCTATAAATGATATTAAAATATGTGCGAATGAATGGAGTATCGAACCAGCAACACTGTGTATTCAACTAACACGAGTATCAGATCTATTATTTGTGATAGATTTTTTAATTGTATATTATCGGCCGACTATCGAATTACGTCTCGAGTCGATCTGGTCCGCGGGGTGATTAAACAATCTATCCGAAGGTCAGGCGGTCGCGTCAGCAGCGTCAGCTGAGGAACCGAATTAAATCATTACAGGCGTCGGGCAGGCCGTATGTCTTCATTGGACCAATTGACAAGGATGATTCGGTCTTTTCTCACCGGGCCGTCGGCGTTCGAAACCGTATCCACTGCTGAGCTCACTGTAAAGATAGAACTCGATTACAAATATTTTTAAAAAATTGAAAGGAAATTTTGTAGGCATTTTTGAAAGGGAATTTTGTAGGCATTTTTGAAAGGAAATCATATAGGCAACATTGAAAGGAAACTATTACATTACGTCTTCCGGATCTGAACTTATAATGGGCGCTAGCCGAACACCCGCGAGAAATCACGGAGAGGCGTAAATTAATGGTTTGCGTCTTAGCTAAACCCTGCTTTTTCAGTGTGTAGTGTATATTTATTTTATTTTATTTATTTATTTATTTTATTGTTTATTTACATTTGTTAATACAAGTTACTAATAACTGCCACACTAGGTGTAATGTAATATTAACAAATGACAATTAAAGAATGTATAAACGTAAGAATGAAAGTAGATCAATAATAATAAAGTAAATCATAATAATACCTAAATCTATAAGAAAAGAAAAAGAAAAGAAAATATACATACAAAATTAAGATAAGAATTTAAGTAGTTACAAAAATAAATATTAAATTATATAAATCAGTTTCTGCCAATTCAGAGGTCAAGGGCGGATCACTTCTTCAGCATACCTTCTACTTGATATTTTTATAAACTTAGTAATACGATGTTTAAAAGGTTTGTGTAGGGTTATTTCTTTATTTTTATCAGGTAACTTGTTAAAAACAAGCGGGGCAGTGAAATTAAATTGTCTTTGCCCAAAAGACCTTTTCCTTTTAGGCATCTCGAAATTAATTATATTTGCCAGCCTTGTTACCCGTGTTTGTTGTGTACGATCCAAATTTACCTTGTCCTTGTGGAATTTAAGGTATAATTGTCTCGGGTCAAGAAAGTTAAATATATATACAGATAGAATATTGTTTACGGGCTGCGGAGAAACTATGGAGGTTATCTTCAAGTTTGTGTTTACTGGGGTATTATGCCGTGTTGTTATGGAGGTTATGTTGTCTAGTCGCCGCGCTGCCGTCCGCGAGTTCGATTTTCGAGTCTCTTTCCAGCGGACTTACAGGACAGGAAACGAAATTATTATATTTAGACGTAATTAAAGTTCTTTAAAAGCTATATATTGCTGAATTTTGATCCTTCACGGATTTTTTCAATTAATGTATATTAAATATGTCTCACAGAGACCAAACTGTTGTTTTTTTTTATGGGAAAGGTATAGAAGTCTTTTGGGTGTACATTGGACTTATGACCTATCTTATGGTTGGCTTAAGTGATCACTTTACACAATGTAACATTCGCCATTTCCATGGGAAAGGTATAGAAGTCTTTTGGGCGTACATAGGACTTATGACCTAACTTATGGTTGGCTTAAGTGATCACTTTACACAATGTAACATTCGCCATTTCCACCCATGATAGAATATACCATGCCTAATAATTTTTGAAAGTTGTATATATTTGAATTACATGCCACACTTCATATATGCATTGTAACACTATAAAACTTTTCCATTAAAAAAACTACAGTTTCGTCTCTGTGCTATGTTTAGTATTGTCCTGCAATACCGTGTCGAAAGCAGGGCGTCTCCGTGTTTAATGTATCACGTGACAATACGGAATCCTTTGCGGAATTTTTACTATCGTAATTCGTTAGATTAAATAATTGTAGTTTAGATCCCGGAAACTGACATGCTATGTTAAATTACATCGGCAAGATTTTTTTTTACGTACCGGGTGGTTTGGGTTCGCGTTTCGGCGACGTAGGGGCGTTAAAAATTAAATTAAAAAATAATTAAACCAAAAATCTAACAAATGGCGAGTTAAACACTAACACTGCACTTGATACTTTGTAGATACATAATTACTACCTTATGAAAATAAATATTACTGACGAATTCAAAAAAATATTATAATCGTGTTTTATAACGCCACTCTGGGACAAGCGTAGCCTAGTAGAGAGGCATAATCCACAAATTTAACAAAAAAAAATTAATTAATTAATGTAATTTATCTTATATTTTTATTGTTAAATTAGTATTAAGTATCTTTATTTGTAAACAAGGATTTTTTGAAATAAATAAAAATAAAAATAAAGTCAAAGAATGACGATATTTTGAAAGAAAAATAAGTCAAGTCAAAGACAGAACGAAATTTGTGCAATACCACCGCTGGCAATATGAACACTGACACATTTTCAATTAACTCATCAAACATTCCCAGCTGAACGCACATCTGCGGGCACCGTTTTAATTTCAATATTTTCAGATCGCCATGACGAAGTGCGATCGACAATACCGATAGCGACGGACCGGACAGCCCTAAATACAACACAAAGAATTGTGACCGGACCGTTCAATAGTAAAATGTATATTGCGATCGACAGCTGTTGTAACAAATTCAATTGCAGAAAGATATTGCCGGATTATACAACTCCACTTGACGAATTAATTAATTAGATAATAAATAAAATATATTCAGGAATACATTCATAACAAAGTTCTGTGAAATTTTTTTAAAACCAAATTAATTAATCAATTAGAAAGACATACAGAAAAATCAAATTCACGAAATAAATGGACAAAAATAAAAATTAATCAAATAATAAAGTAGAATTACATATAAGATCGATATATTCACGGAAATATACAAGACTCCTATAGCTTAATGGTTACCTCACCGTCCCCGGAAAGGAGGTGGTCCGGGTTCGAATCCCGGCAGTAGCCAAATATTTTTTCGTGGATTAGATTTTTCCGTACGTCTTTCTAATTGATTATTTAATTTGGTTTGAAATAAATAAATCCTGTTTGCTACTTTTGGAAGAATTCTCTTTATTACGGAGATAAACGACATCAAAGTTTGTAATCTTTTCATTATTTGACTTATTTCCTATAAAACGTTGGACTATCAGTACGGTTACTTATATGTAACAAAACAAATTTATTCTCTTTAATACAAGTCGAATGATATGATAAAAACCTCAAAATAATATTTTTAATTATATTAAAGAACACATTCTTATTGTGAAGTTGCATTTTTTCAGAACAAAGTTCTGTGAATTTAAAACTAAATTAATTAATCAATTAGAAGGACGTACAGAAAAATAAAATCAACGGAGGAGATCCGTGGTTCGAATCCCGGTAGCAGCCAAATATTTTTTCGTGCATTTTGAAAGATGCATTTTTACGAAAGATGCAGATTTTACGATGACTCGTAGAAATCGTAATTAAATAATAATTGTGTTCTCAGAACATACATACATAAATATAAAAATATTTTTTAAATAAATATGTAAGTGTTTTAACATTTTTCGGGTGCTGCGACACTGCCTACCCCTGCGCGAAGTCAGTTAACTTAACCGCGGCGTCCACTATATCATCGGTAACATGACAACAGGGCCGCGTGTGGGGGGGGCAGTTACCAATCAATCACTGCGAGCCGCGGATCACCGGTTCGAGGCCTATCGGCCGATGATAATAACAATAATAATAATAATAAAGATAATAAAAGCGGCGAGTAACCGGTGGGGCAAAAAATCTATACACGCTAAATACGCGCCGGCCGAACATGTCAGTTTTTTTTTGGTTTTTAAAGAACGCCAGAGGCGTCGCTCCCTGCGGGTCGCGGTCCCAGTCAAATGTTTATTCTTAAATAATAAAAATATTTTTTCTATATCTCAAAATTACATATAAATAATTCTTACTCCTACCTAAGTGTGATTTTTAGGGGCAAATTTTTTATTTTATCAAAATAATTAATTAATTTCTGAGCTGTGTTATTTATATAGAAGAAAATGGCGTTCTACCCTCTCTGCCTACCCCTGCGGGGAAACCCCGCGTGATGATTAGTCAGTTTAGTTACTTAGTTATTTTTATTTTTCATATTTACTTAATATTTTATATGTAACAAAAAAATAAGAAAGTTATGTTTATTTCTCATATTTACTCTTAAAACACTTTATTAATTTATTTTGAAAAATACGTTATTTCTGAGTCATGTTCTTTTAATTTTTCATATTTAATGATGTGACATAAGTTCGTATGTTTTCAAAGGCACCAAAAACATTTTCAAAAAAATTTCTATACAAAAAAATTGCACAATTCGTTTTACTATAATTGTTTATGACATATATTGGTTTTTATTTTTCATTAATAAATTATTTTGAAAGTTGCGTGCTGTCCCGCAATGATATTTTGAGATACTCATTATTTTCTTATTAAATTATATAACAAGGTAAGATCTGAATTTGTACCACCCAAAATTAGAGCTGTGGCTAAAACTCACTTACGTAGCGAGTCAGACGCTTTAGCATTAAGGCAATGCCAATTCAGATGGCGAAAGTGTAGGTCCGATACGGGAAAATTTCTGCAGTGGGTTCCACTTCACTGTACCATAACCGGTTTTCGAAACATTACCGTAACCTAAATGTACAACGTCGAATGCGTCACTCGAATTTTTGGCAGAATATAGCATGTATGCAGACTCCTTGAAATTGTTGCGTTTAAAAGTAAATAATTGCGGCGGTCAGGAGCTGCCGCTAGTCTGGCCGTTCGTTTCCTATTCGTATTCCTGTATGTAACACCACTTTGAATTGTTACAATAAACAGCATCGTTTATCTGTGAGTGTCGTTTGCGCCCTGTATCTGCTCTATTTCTGCCTCTGTTGTATAAATCTTACACATGCTACATACACGACACTCACTGCAAACGCCACATGCCGACACGAGAGGATACCTCTGGGCGGGTGGCAATCCTCCCCAAACACCACACACATTACCCGCCAAATAATCTTTATGACTTTTGCAGATGATTGTTTGAAATGTCCTTCATTCAAATTTACGTACTGCAAACCTAACATAAAAACGTTGAATTTTTCAATACCATCCAATTTTATTTTAAGTAAAAATATAATAAAAAACAACAATACAAAAAAAAATAAGTTCCTAGACGGCGAAATCATGCTTTTATAAAGGGATATCAAAAACTATACACATCTACTCAATTATTACAACAGACAAGAATTATACACAATAACACTTAACAACTTTAAATTAAATTTATTTACATAGATAAGTATTATTTATTTGGCATTTAAATTTAAATTAGTATTATTAATTTATATAAATGTGCCTAAAATTGTTTTTTTCTCGTCTGTTATACAATGAATGACATGTAGTAACATTGTAACATTAATTGTGAAACTGAACCTGCGGACAAACGTCTTTTAAGACGTTTTGTGGGTCTAGTAAATAAAAAATAAAAAAAATAATTGAATAAACACAACAAATTCTTGAAATATCGTGATTTGCCGACTATCTCCTCTCCAACACGAGTCCTTTAAGTTTCTTGTTGAAGAGACCTATATTATTTGTCTTATTCGTGTCACTAGAAAGTCCATTATATCTGAAATCTGAAATCTGAGTCGTTCTATATGTTCTCTCGCTCTTGATTCGTAATATAATCCCACAAATTGGAGAAATGTAAAATAGCGACATGGCGCAAGTACTTTATTTTACTCTTATGCTTCAGTTTATATCACCCGTTGATGACAACATCGGTAGTTGTCGAAACTAGTCGTGTAGTCTTAAACTCATTAGTGGTCTTAGACAAGTGTTCTATTTATATATAATTATAATGTCATTCCACAAAGTTAAAGCCAATTCAATAAATAATATGGCGCAAGTACAGCGATATAATTACAAAATGGAGAAATATTAAACATCACGAGATCGAGCACTGAGAGTGGTTGCGTTGCCGGTGGAGTTGACCTCCCATGGACGAAAGAGAGCTACCGGTCGACGCCGACGCCACGTGCCGGGAAAGCGGGCCGTATCCGGCCGAACTGGAGGCATTTCCCCGCCGATTTTCGGCACTTCCGGGCGCGCGCGACCACGACCCACTTCCGGGGACGGAGGGCGCGACACGCCCCCGAGGGAAGCTGCGAGCAGCTGCGGGGACCCCGATGGCCGCGCTCCAGGGGTCGGAAACCATTTGGCGGATTTTAAAATTCGATACTTATATAAACATCCCCATGTCAATGTGCTCGCAATTTTACCACGAAAATGTAACAACAAACTACCATATTCAATCACCATTTCCCAGACTACGTAGACTTGGTAATGAATTCATTGAATTTGTAGACCTGTTTAATGAAAGCTTGACTATGTATAAGATAAACTTGTCATTTAAGATTCTTATGATAAATCTGTAAACATTTCATGATTAATTCTTGATATTAACGTTATTCCTCGTCCTCGTTTAGGTATATCGTGCGATAAATTTACAGATGTAAACTGTCGGTGATATATGAAGATCACAGCCATTATAAATAACTGTTATCTTCATACATACCATAATAATACATCCATCCTGGTAGAGTAAAATTAAGACAGAAATTTGGTGATTTTTTACAAGGGGTCATTAATTATTTTTCTATTTTAATAGGCACTTACATGTTAAACTATTATATTATTCCAAAAATTGGCCGCGTCTTCTTTATTTATGTGGAGCTCCTCTTCCGAGACTGACACGCAACATTCCCCGCTGCACATTTGTACGAGACAGAAAAAAGATCATATCCTAATTTCGATAATAATGTCTATAATAACTATGTATTTTTCCCGTGATCCAATCGAGCTGAAACTTGGCAAGTAGACTCGTGGCGACGATCAAGAAGATCTATCAAATTTTCGTTAAAAAAATTAATAATTATAGTATAATTTCGGATTTTTAGAAATTTTATTAATTTTTTCAAATTGGAATCATTGGAAACGTTTGATTAGCAATGGCGGCCCGATAACGTCGCGGAATATTTTCTAAATTTGAATTACTCCGTCGGTATGCATAAAAGGTACTTCACTACGAATGTCGAAAATCTAAATTGACTGACAAATGTTTTTAGAATTTAATCTTCAAAGCGTGAAGTGTCTTATCAAAGCTCAAAACATCTGACATTTTAGAAATATATTAAATTACTGTAATTTGAGTGTTATGTTATATGTTTTAATTCGTCTTTAATTGTTGTTATATTATACAAAGAAAGGGAGTACAATAAAAACTTGGTTTTTATGGGTTACTTTTATACTAGTGTAGGACTACACAGTTTTTGTGTATGCGCACCCAAATTTTGACGAAAATGGCGCTAGGTAAATTGTCAATTTTTCAAGTTCCCGCTCGCGCGCCGGCGGCGCCCGACGCAGGGGTCCGCCCGAAATTGTAATTTAGAAAGCGCGGCCCGCTAATTGCACGCTGTCAGGGGTGTGTAATGGCGCCGACAAAATGATTCACGACGGTGGGATTCATAAAAAGCGGAGTAGCCGGCGAAAAAAATCACTTAATTTTTAAAGTAGCCGCGAGAGGCTTGTAAACATTTTTACTGAGTGGCCGCTGTCCCGGTGTTGCATTGTGGACTAGCGTGTTCGTTTGTATCTTATCATCATACTCTGCGACACTTATCAAATATAAAATGACGTCGCGGATTTTAATATTATATTATTTCGAATGATCTGAGCTATGTATTAATTATCAAAATATTTTTGTACACACCTAAGTATGGTCTGAGAACACAATTACTTGATTTTGTACACAGAGGGATAATTATTAACCAACTAAGTGCCTAACCATCACGCCGTTTTCCCGCAGGGGTAAGAGTAGAGAGAGGATTGAACGCCACACTCTTCTATTCTGGCACACGTTTTTTCTTCGGCCACATTCATACATCTTCCCATACAAGTTATAAGGTTGTTGAGACTTTTAATACCGTGCCAGGTCTTTCGCGGACGCCCTTTATTCCTGTTGCCTTCAACACTTGCCTCATATATTTTCTTAACCATCCTTTCCTCGTTCGTACGTTCCACTGACCAAACCATCTCAGCACTCCTTTCTTTATTCTATCTACCACACTGCAGCCAACATTACATTCACTTCTAATTTGTTCATTCCTCGCCATAGTGACCGCATTCTTTCTTCCTCTTCTTCTTTCTACTTTCATTCCTCTTTTGCTAAATCCAGTCGTCATTCTTCGTCGTCTTCCATACATCAGGGTAGGATAATTATTAATTTAAATTAATTATAGAAGCCTCACAGAAAGGAGCTATTGGAAACGTGTACAGAAGCCTTTTTAGGTTTGTCCAGGGCTTACGACCTGTATGAGCTGGCTTAAATCTAATGTTTGCTGTTTAATTTATTTTTTCTCTCGTTCTCATTTCATTATAAGTTTCACCATTCACTGCCACCCACAATACCTGCATACTCACACACCCTTATCAAACACATTTAACATATTATCGTAAAAACATTAATAAGCAGTCACGCAATACAAATTGTATGATATTAGATAAAGCACGTAAGAGATGGATGTTTTTGATATAAATGATGATTTCTGGTTTAATGAAACAATCATTATGGTTTGTACGCATGTATGCTGTCATTTTTATAAATAAATAAATATATAAATGATCACTTTACACAATTCAAAGTTCGCCAATTCCAACGTAAGAACACCCACAGATTATTAAATTTTTATCGCGTCTTGTGGCTTATTAATAATTACCTTTATTATTAATTATTAATTATTAAAAAAGTGCGATGCCGCCTGGTAAAACATTATATTCCGAGTCATTAAAAAAGTGGTTCGTCTCTTGGCTAAATATAATTTTGAAGAAAGTAAAGGCCAGCAGGGGATTGAAATCGCGCTTAAATCTAGTAAGAATTTAGAGCGGTTTCTAGTTTTAGATTTCTAGTTAGACATCTTCACCGCTCTCATAGCTGATGTGTTATAATTAAAGTGTTAACATTTATGCATCATTTTAGTATTTTATAACATGGATAATTTAATGTTTTTGTACATCCGGGCAAAGCCGTAATTTTCGAGCAACATTTAATGAAATCAGCATCAATGGTGCTGTTAAAATGCAGTCAAAAAATATCGCGGTCGTTAAAAACACTGGCAAGTTTGAAATGCGGTAATTTCGGTCGTGGCAAATGCCTCCTTCGTGTTGGTCTCACCGTGAAGATATAACAGCGGCCCTGATTGGTGGTGGCAGATTGAGCTCGCAATCTTCCACATCCGACGGTGGACCACTCGTTACAGCTTCCTTGCACGTTACAACACCTCGGTACCCCGAGCTAGTTATCGCGCGTCAGACTATTAATTGGCTGAGAGGTATAGCGGATCAATTGCTCATCTCGAAGAATAAACTTATTTGCATAAATGTTACACGACTTTAAGTCTGCAGGGTGTAACGGAGCTAGTCAACAATGCAGTGGATTCCTACCTCGATAATGTTCATGAAAATAAACAATAGTTATGGAGATATTCAATATTAATATTTGCATTTTTTCAATAATTCTGAATTATTTTTTGCTACACGTTGAACTATCATTACAGTAACCTATATCAATCATAAAAAACATTCGTTTCAGTACAAATCAAACAAAATGATAAAAACCTTACAAAAAATTATATTTTCAATTTATTAAGGTACGTAATGGAACATTCTGGACGATTTAAAGTAAATAAGAAATTACTGAAAAGGTTTATTAAAACAATAAAAATCCGAAAACTTCAATATCTAGGACATGTGATGAGACATCCAGAGAAATACGAGATCTTGCATCTCATAATGCAGGGAAAGATTGCCGGAAGTCGGGGCCCTGGAAGAAGGAGGACTTCATGGCTGAAAAACTTGAGACAGTGGTTTGGCCAGTCTACTGTGGAGCTGTTCCGGGCCGCAGTAAACAAAGTCCGCATAGCCAACATGATAGCCAACGTCCGGTAAACGGACAGGGCACGAAAAGAAGAAGAAGGAAAGGTTTAGAAGTTAGTCTATCTTACCCGAAAGTTCACGAAATGACATTCCTTATTTAAAGGGCGACATAAACGCTGCACAGAACACTTGTTGTATTGACAGAAGCAAAACCGGAGATAAACGATCGAAAGAGGCGATTCTTTGTGGCCAGCGAAATACGTTACGAGAGTACCTATCGGAAGTTAAATGAAAAAGTGCGATCGAATATTCTAGGATGATTATAAAGTGTTCCACAGACGAGCGATTAATGTGAAATTAATCCGAATTACATAATACTGATCCAGTTAAATTCGTAATTTTGGTGATAAACAAAATAATAATTCGAAAGAATATCATATATACGTTGATAAGGAATATTGCTAAAAAAAAATCACTTTGAAAAATAAAATATAGAGAGGTATCATTACCAGTTGCGAAATCTTTGTATACTAACTTGTTAATGAGAATAAAATAACAACAGATGTCTCAAGCGGAGACCAATGCAATACATAAAATGTCCTTGATTCGAACATATATATATATAACTTTCGAAAATCTGATAACGTGTGGATGTTCATACGACGGAATTGTTGAACGTTGCCTCGTGTAGAGTGATCACTTAAACCAGCTCATACGGGTTGTAAGCCCTGGGCCATCGTACAAGAGACTTTCGTCCACTTTTCTTATATACAAATAGCTTCGTCTCTGTGAGAAAAACTTTACAATTAATTTCAAGTGTTTCATCCGTCCCCCGCAGCCGCGATCCCGCTACGATATATAACTTTGTATTCCGAAATTCTATTCGGGATTGTACGTACTAATCCCGGAAAACACAGTAGCTACTGTAAACAGGCCGGGATTTCGGGATGTTGACATGTCACCCGTTGACTTGCTCTGCCATATCTCTGATGCGCGTCGTCTGCCGGGACCGCGAGCCGGCTTTATTACGCAAATAATTATAATGGATGTTATCACACGGGCTGTGATTAGACGGATGGAACCGTAGTACTTTTACTGCACGACTCGCTCATTACATCACCCTAACGGCTGTGAAGAACAGCCAGAGGACGTGTCAAGAAAAAAAGTGACACCGATCGCGATTCGCGATCGATCCACTTTAAGCCATGTATTCACTAGGGGACAAATAGCGCAGCATTCCGCGCGGCATGTCGCATGAACATCTACGTTCATGTTTCGGGGACAATGACGCGGTCATTTGACGTGTACACACCGGGACTCACATATCTTGTCGCGGAAATGTCACCCGATGAGGTTATGATGATCTGCGCTGCGGTATCTATTTACACTTCGTCATTTAGCGAAAACGGGGTTCCGCGCAATTCGAAATGTGTTTTTGGGTCGCAATTTCAAATTAACGTTAAAATTACTGTAGCAAATTGAATATTATTAAAAACAAGGTCCTTTTTGCAAATAATTATTGTTTTCCACACGTCGCTGAAATGTCGCCCTATGAAGTTATGATGACAGCTACGTATCCATTTATGTTAACGAGTTTATAGAAACGTAAGAGGAGAAAAAGGTGGTGGATGCGAAATTATTTACTGCAAAGAGAAAGAAGGACGGATATTCTATGCGATCTTCGATCGATACAGCTCGATGAGTTCAAGAACAATTTCGTTTCCCCACATTGTCATCTTGACAGATACAGCGCATGCGTATTCACTTGTAAACATACCACGTGGTACTGACGCTCCGCGTAATGTTGCAGTGAGCTCGCTCGGGTACCGTGCGCAAGGCAACGTTGCCACGGCACGTAGAAATGCCGCGCTATGTTGTGCGCGACGTCGCGGAACAGTGCACGACGTCGCAACGTCACGTAGACTCTATGCCGCGCGTGCTGTTGAGGGACAATTTGTCCCCTAGTGAATACATGGCTTTATGCGCTGTGGCGGATTAGATGCATCGCAGCGGGGACAAGATGAGATGAGATGAATCATAAGATTGAGTAAAAGTTGATTGAAAGTAAAGGCAGGAAAATTAATCGGTGGTTACCATCGCGCCGTTTCTCCGTGGTACTGGGAAGAGAGGATGGAACGTCACATGTCCTGACACACGACTCTCGCCTCGTCCACGCTCGTTGCCCCTAACAGGACGATCATCCAGTGTCCGGTTAATCTGATCGTGCCAAGTCTTCTGGCTCGGTCAAAACTTGCGTCATGTATCATTCTTCAACGTGCCCAAACCGCCTGAGCGATCCTTTTTTATTTGTATTCACTATGATAAGATCAGATTTGATATCTTTCCTAATTTATTAATTTATTACTATATCATAAATGGATTTGCCACAGATACGCATATTCTATTTATTTGCATACATCCTGCTTCAAAAACTGTGCAAGTCTTGTTCGCTAATCATCATGTACTTACAGTAAACTGCGTACATTCCAGTTCTTTCACACAATTATCCATACACAAATTAAACAGCCATCGAGACATTACGCAATCCTCTTTGACAGTTGTAATATCAACCATGGGGTGAACGACCCTTTGATTCTTACAAACGCAGTAGTTCTATCGTGAATGGATTCAAATACGTGTCTAAGTTTACTGTCACCCTTTGACCAGAGAGTTCCTTCCTTTTTATTAATTTTTACTAAACTAGACTCTCAACTAATAACCTTATCAATTACAAGTAATTATGAGAGGGACTTCTACTCTCGAAACTACACATTATATTATGATACTCAAGGTGTTTGCAGTACACAGTTAAGTTTATCTTAATCCGCCCTCGAAGAGCGATTTGTGTACAAAGTTAAATTAGGCAAATATTAAAATAAGGCAGAAACACTATTTTAATTTAATAGATCGATAAACAATGAAAATTACCCGAGTAAATTTCTAAAATTTACAATAATGACCAAAGCGAGTATAGACGCTTACAGACACCTTTCGAATGGTGCCCAAAACAGTACAGACACATTAAAAATATTGTTACGACAATAACACATTACTTTTTAATGAATTTGAATAATGAAGAAATAAATATATCACTAAAAAAATGCAAAAGTCTTTCGATCGGAAAAAAGGTAACCCATAAAAACCAAGTTTTTATTATACTCCCTGTCTTTATAAAATATAACAACAATTAAAGACGAATTTAAAATATATAACATAACACTAAACTTACAGTAATTTAATATATTTCTAAAATATCAGATGTTTTGAGCTTTGATAAGACACTTCATGCTTTTAAGATTAAATTCTAAAAACATTTGCCAGTAAATTTAGATTTTCGACATTCGTAGTGAAGTACCTATTATGTATACCGACGGAATAATTCAAATTTAGAAGATATTCCGCTACGTTATCGGGCCGCCGTTACTAATCAAACTTTTCTAATGATTCCAATTTGAAAAAACCAATAAAATTTCAAAATATCCGAAATTATACTATAATTATTATTTTTTTTAACGAAAATTTGATAGATCTTCTTGACCGTCTCCACGAGTCTACTTGCCAAGTTTCAGCTCGATTAGATCACGGGAAAAGGGTTAAAAATCGATCCAAATTTTTTCACCCGGCAAGCCGGCAAGCAAGCAACCAAGCAAGCAGACGCCACGAGTTAATATAAAGGGAGTAAAAATAATGGGGCTTTGGTGTAAAAACCAACACTTTACCGATGCACATCTGTTTAAACTAATCAAATCTGTATCGCGGACCTCTAGTCAACAATAAATCACCCCTTGCGCGGGCTGTGAGACGTTTTGCAGCGAAACTACGAAACGATCATTTACTTTAACGACGACAAGAAAGATGTCGATAGCCTAGATCCAGTCACGAATCACGCACAGTTTAGATTTTGACTGAATTGTTGGGAATTCAAGACGATTTTTCAATTTCACGTAAATATTATACTCATTATGCTATTATTACATTGTATTACGCTTTTGTACAATCTTTATTACAATACGGAATAATAGGTTGGGGGGGCTATTATAAAAGTAACTTGCAGACTCTTAAAACAACTCAAAAATTAATTGTCAAAGTAATATTAAAAAAACATAGAACCTTCCCTACAGATTTACTTTTTAAAGAAATTAATGTACCAACATTAGATAGGTTGTACAAAAACACCTCAATTTTACAAATACATAAAGAAGCATTCACTCAACAAAATATAAATACACCACAAACTCATAATACTCATAGTTATAGCCAAAGAGCGCAAATCATAGGATGCTTAAACATTCCTAAATATAACAAAACAGCCACACAACACCATTTCAAATATTTCAATAACTTACACTATACAATATTCAAGAACCACATAAAACAAATAGAATATATACATAATTAAAACAAAAAATAGTTAGAATTATAAAAAATAACGATACTCCGAAATAATTAGTATACTTGAGTTTCTAATATTTATCTTATGATGTTTGTATTTCTCTACACGGTTCCATTATTAACTTATACATACTGATGCATTCACGCTCTTATGTATCCAACTCCTGTCCCCAAACACAAGTATTACTTTACTGGGGACAGTTAAACATGTATAAAAAAATGTATTCAATGTAAAATGTATGTAATATTTTCATTTTCAATAAATAAATTTCAAAAAAAAAATAATATCTATGAGTACGCATAAAATAATATGCAATTGGAATGATGATGATCAAACATTTTGAATAAAAAAATCATATCACAAGGCGGCCTTTTTGAAGACAAAAAAAGTTGTTCTTATCATATAAAGGTATATATATTATTTTTATTCCTAGGAGGCAGTTTCGGAAAAACTTTTTTTAAGACCATAAATTGAGATATGTTAATTGTTATGCTGATATTTCAGTGTCCGTGATTGGAACCTTCTGAAGGCTTCTGTGAACCATTACATTGCCATCGGGCATTTCGTCATACCAATCAGGATACATTTCGAGAGATTACGACGTAGAAATGATGTAGATCATGGCAAGATCGCTGCTTATTCAGTTCCTTTGTAGCTCTTTGATAACAGCGTAGTCTTCAGTCCATTTCGGAAAGTGAATCAAATTCTGAAATTAGCTCATAAGAATTTTTTTCTTAAATTCTGAAAATTGCTCCCAAGCGAATTTCAGAATCCTGTTGTTGCTATTTGGTTACAAAACGTAGAAAAAATGAAAAAAAAATTGAGGAAGACTTTATTTTCGAGTGTTTTGCCACAATTTTGAAAAATTGACACTTAAACGGCCATTTAATAATTATTTTCCAATTTATAAACAACGAGTAATTTCTAATATTCATTTTAATTTAAATTTTTAAATTCCGTTCTCCAATCCCACTTTTATGTACAACCTTACTTGCTTATGCCCATAGGACGACCCTGCCTATCATACGTTAATTTCAAAGGATTCCCATTCTCTCTTTGTACTCCTAACTTGTCAATCACATTGAGATTGTATGACATAATGACAATTGCCTATATTATATTCAAAAAAATTTTTTTTAAGCATCTTAGATATGAGCAGTGGCGTATCTGCATCCCGGGCGGATCGTTCCCGGGGCGGCCGAAAAGGCGCCGCGCCAGTGACGATCGGAAAACATTCTCCGATCTGTGATTGACAAATTGCTCTTCTCAGAATTCCCCCAAACACGCTCGTTACCTCCGCGCCGCGCCGCACCCCGCCCAGGGTGACGGTCCGATCATCTCCGTCGTGTCAAATAAAGAGTCCCCCTTTTATTAATCTGTCCATTAAGTATGGACGAGAAGTGATTGATGTAATCCGAAACTGATTTATCTAAGGAGATGCACATTCTTTACGAGCTGTTATTACCCGATGTGATTAACGCTAGCTCGGGCTAGGCGTCTATTACCAATGTTTATGATTTCTCATAGCATGCGCGTTAAAGAAGGTATTTGCACCCAAAAAATATTATGGGAAAGCTCATACTACATCAATGGGACAGTTTATGACTACGATTCAATATACAAATGACAAAAAATATTAACAGAATTTGAAATATATTTATATATTTATTTGCACAACAAGCAATACTTCAGTTATTTATCACTACTTTAGAAACGTTCCTTTCACCACCAGATATAATAAAAAATAAACTTTAATACATAATTTGTCAACCTATTCGTACAGGGTTGGGAGTAGCATAGTAGGGAAGATTTTTTTTGGTCGCTGAAAGGAATAAACCTAGAATCGAAGAAAAGTTTTGGAATATGATTTAGGGTTAGTCAATTATGTGGTTGGCATATTCAGAGATGTTATGAATTTTTAGGCAACGACGATGTTCTTTTAAGTTTATCGCGGTTTGGTCAAAATTTCTTTTATCACAGTCTTCGACAGTTATTTGATATATCCCGCTTTTTTAATTAGAAGAATTTTACCAATAATTTCATGCATGTGTGCAGCACAATTTTTAAATAAATAAAAATATATTAAATGAAAATGATGCACCAAGAAGTGACTGCTAAATCAATGAAAGATATTAAAATTGTACATTTTTAAATAATATAATATCATGATAAAGTACCCTCATTAAGAATTTCGATGACTCTTAAAACACGGTGGATTCTTAAAGCCAAAAAAAATATCGATACATTAATAATTATCAAGCTAAGAAATTCAACATTTTAACAACTTATTACATGAGATACATAGGTATATTTAATAATAAAATTCTGAATTGTAAAAACTATTAATAAAAAAATAAAGATATAGAAGATGTCGACGAACGACATGTTATATATTTAATTTATGGAACAATTATCAGTCCTGGAAAAGATACAGTGGTATCGAAACTGGTAGATGTTAAAAACATTCAATGTGGATTTTATAAAGTTTGTTTTATAAAGTTGTAAAGTTTACTAGTTTTTGAAAAAAAATAATTAAAGATTACTTTTAGTTGTGGCATTATTTTTAATGCATTTTCTAAATACAATATATTTTTAAAAATCACTGCCTTTTAAAAGTTTTGCAACTAAATGAGAATTACAAAATACGACGTTTTCTTCACACACATCTCGAGGAGAGGTCCACGTATTGCGCATGTACGGTCTGGTCTTGTGATCGGACCGTACGGGAAAGTCTAGTGGAGATCCCGGCTAGATTTTTTACCAATACACCGGAAAAATATGACGCCAATTTAAAAAGTCCGTAATTGATTTATGCATGAGAACACCGTCCGGGCCGCCATGCGCCGGCCGTGATTGAAGCTCGATTCCCGGGACCCAGCCGGGTAATCCATTAATAGGGCGATTAATCAATTCAGAGAGGTCGCCGAACCAGACGCGGCCAACAATCGGATATCGGGCCGCACCAAAACGACACGCGTCCGACTTTACCTCCGTGTCGAATAAGATACTGACAATATTTTATTTTATTTTCTTCGAGGCACTAACACAACACTAGGTAATTAGACCACACAATACTGGCAGGGGATTACGGCGGTTGGAGACAAATGAAATACGAAATCCCAATTAAGATAATTTCGCTATCTGTCCATCCGTCCGTCTGTCGGTTCCCGTAAGTTCGTGTTAAAAAACGAAATATAATGGCCGGAGATGGGGCTTGAACCCTGGGCGAGCAAACTCGAACGCGGAGACCTACGGAAGTTGCCATCATCGTATGTGCGGGACCCTTATAAATAGACTACATATACAACTTAGCAAAAATGCGAACCAAAAATAAATTATACAGCTATGGTTTCTAAAATATATTTTCAGCTATGCTTTTCTAAAATATATTTTCTTTGGGTACCCTAAGTACTTATAAATATTTTCTCCGCAGTCGATGGCATTTCATGCGTGGTATGGTGGTAGGATCTCCGGCTCCCACCCAGGGGACTCTGGTTTGATTCCCGACACTGGAATTTGACAGCCATGACATATGACGACTTATATACCAACGAACACAATTCGAATTCAACTCTTTCCGGGAAATGGAACCCAAAAGTACAACAAATGTGCAGTTGAGTGCCGCGCGTGGCGCTCACAGGACAAATAAAATGTTCAATTAGCGGCCCTGAAAACGGTCTTTTATTTTTACGTCAGTATTGCTGCCGCCAGTTGGTGGCCCTAAAGGGGGCCTTTGACTTATTGTATGGCATTTTCATCGATCGGAGTGACCAAAAAAAGCTGAAAACGCGCAAAATTTGATCGGTGCTAAGCCGAATCCGGATATTCAATTGCTTCGGCCCTAATTCATCATTTTCTAAAATGAATTTCCCGGTATTTTGCATTTGCAGTAGCGGGAATTAACGATCCATCCTTGCAAAATGAGTCTGTGTCCTGTACGCGACAAAAAGCGTAAGACAAAGTTTAGTTAGACCAAAGGACACTTAAGAATTATGGGTCAGGGAGGTGCTTCGGTGGTAAAAACCACGAAGGGTTACCTCTTTGAAAGAAAGACGTATGGGATTGTTAAGTAATGACGGTCCGAGCGGCGGGACGCGGATACGTAAACGTCAAATAACAAATCGAGCGACCGATTGTTTTGTTTGTTTTTCCGAAATGTAAAAGTGACCGCGTCTGCGGCGGTGGCGCCACCGCGGCCGGGTCCCGGGCGCCGCCGCCGATCTTATTTATGCCCGCGGCCGGCACAAAGCCGCAATTATTATTGTCCAAACGTCGATCCGATTTAACCCCCGCGTGTCCCCGTGTCCGCGCGCCGCTGGAAAATCACCCGGCTGCCGATTCGGCGGGGGGACGCCGTCACGCGACTTTCTCGCGAAAAGAGCTGATACATTTGCATTGGAGAGAAGTTAGAAGAAGAAGAAGAAGAAGAAGAAGAAATGAGAAGAGAAGAAGAAAAAGCTAATTTCCTTTGAGATGTGTATATGTGAACAACAAATATTTAAAAATTTTATTCATTATAAATAAATTATTTTAAAAAAATCATTTTTCTCACAAGCTGGGACGGATTTGAAACACTGTATTTTATACATCTTCTGCACTATATACAGAAAAAAATGAACTAGGAACTTTTTGATAAGAAACTTAGCCTATAGTTAGAGTAACACACATGTGAAGAGTATTTTATGAAGGTGTTGGTGTGTAAATAATACGATGGTTGTGGAGTGTAGTGATATTTACATGCTATTGTAGTGGTTGTCCTGGCAAAGAGATGGGTTACGTCTCGAAACCAGTAGACAAAAAAGTAATTTATAGTGGTTATAACATAAATAATAACATTTTGTTTAAGGCCCCAGACCATTGTAAAAAGATATTTTTTATCATTTTTTTTCTTTCATTTTCTGAAAGATGCATTTGTTAAGAATGCTCTCACCAAATATTTTAAAGAAATTTGTAAAATTGACGGAGATACAGCGGTTCAAAATTTTTTGTTTGTATACTGAATTATCCTTCAGCAAAACTTTGAACGCGTTTTTATCAAAAGAACATTTTTCAACCTGGTTGACAGCATATCAGAAAAACTATACATCCGATTTGCAAGCGCCAAGTCGTAAACTGTTTGAAAATCCAGTCTCTATGGTACCACGTACGGATTTTTTTTATAAAGGGCCCCCTTCTATTTTTTTTAATAAATGATGAAAATTTTCTATAAAAATCGAAAGTAAAATTCGCTAGTCCGTCATTTTTTTATCGAAATCCCTACGTGATGCGATAAAACCTATGTCTCGTTTCTAAATACATTTTTATTTCATTTTTCGGTTGTACCCTACGGCTCAATAGCGGCAAATTCGTCAGAGTATCCTCTTGGAAGCAGCGTACACTGAAAACTATATGAGTACAAAAATTTGTATGCAGTGTTCAATATGACGGGGTTATTTGGAAAACATTAATAACCTCGCAGGACTATATTCCTCCATTGATTATAAGTCGAAAATATTCAAGCTAGTGTAACCTAATATCAATAGTTAAGGAGATATGCGACATCAAAGTTTGCATTTTTTTCAATATTTCTGACTTATTTTTTGTAAAACGTTGGACTATCATTACAGTAACTCATATCGATTACAAAAAATTCATTCGTTTTAATTCACGTTAAATAAAATGATAAAAACCCTGAAAAAATTCCAATTGGAATTCGAAGGTTTTTATTTTTTTATTTGACTTGTGTTAAAGGGATTGAATTTTTTAATATTCAATATGAGTTACTATGATGATAGTCCAACGTTTTACAAAAAATAATTCGGAAATATTGAAAAAAAATGCATGACTTTGATGTTGCATATCTCCTTAACTATTGATATTAGGTCATAATAGCTTGAACATTTTCGACTCATAATCAAGGGAGGAACATGGTCCTGCGAGGTTATTCATGTTTTCCAAATAAACCTGTATATACTATGAGTAATAAATAAAAAAATTCCATGTATCGTTTGCTTGAAAATAATTACGAAAAGTACACCCTCATACCGCGCGCAGTGGTCTGGGGCCTTAAATGTCTGACTACAGAGTGAATGCTTTAAATATAAATAATATTAATATTTATAAATCTATTTCATATATTTTCAACGCTTTCAACTTTGACAAAAGTGCTGAGCTTTCAGAATATTTTTGAGTTTGTTCAAATCTTTCAGAACGGTAGTACTGGATTTGTTGTCACAGAGACATCATTAATCAATTAATGTATATTAGGGATGTCTCACAGAGACATCATTAATCAATTAATGTATATTATGGATGTCTCACAGAGACGAAACTGTAACGAAAGAATTTCATTACACAGAAAAAAGTATATTGCTTTCTAAATTCCGTAAAAATCAATTGTGGGAGTCTCATCGAGCGACATTAACGATATCAAAAATAATTAACGACATCTGTGGGGATTTAGGGGGAAGGAAAATGGCTGTCACAGGCCGGTGTAATAGGTTGTTACAACACATACGTGATGTTCGTCATATAATCCAAATATATACAACTTCCAAAAATTAGAAAGACATGGTATATTCTATCATGGTGGAATGGCGATCGTTACATATGTGTAAAGTGATCACTTAAGCCTACCATACGATCGGTCGCAAGTCCGATATACAACATAAATGACTTCTATACCTACTTTCCCATAATAATAATAAAATAGACATCCATAATATACATTAATTGTGCTGCGCTTTGTTCGTGCGCTCCCGGAGCGCCTCGGCCGTTTCCGCCGTGACGCTATCCCGGCGCGGGCAGGGCACGGGCCCCCGGGAATGGGGGGAATGAGCGCGGCCCGCAGGAATGGGGTAATGGACATTGCGCGCTGACAGCAGGAGCAGCGGAGGGCGGATCATGGCGCGCAATTTCCGAGAAAAAACGTGCGTCGTCGAGAATTATCGCAACAAAAGGAACACTTCTCTATTTTACTTCAAATCAACATTTTTTGCCGACGCGCGCTGTTGTCCCGTGAGACGTGGGCATGTCCTCTCAGAAACCTAGTACGCAATCTCTGCAGTTAATAAAATAAAAATTGTATATCTTGACTAACTTCGATCAAACAATACGACTAGGAAGACAGAATCCAGAGTGTGATATTTTATACGAACCGTAGAATGTGTAGTAGCGAAGGGAAAAACAACATTTCAAAATGAAGACTACAACACACACACGTTCACCAGTTTGAAGACTACAAAGTGTACAATTGTAGTAAAAACTACATGGAGTGAAGTAATTGTAGTAATACGAAATGAAGTAAAGTAAATGAAGTGAAGTAATGAAATGAAGAAATGGAATAATAGTACTACAAAATTGTAGTACTAGTGACGTAAATATTTTTTTCCCAAATGAAAATTTGGCGAGCTAAAAAAAAAGGTCGCCAACCAAACTTCTTCATCCGATTCCAAAAAATTTTCAAACCATGGGGGGAGGGTTGTTACAGTTTCCAGAGATTCATTCGTTTAGCTACATCAACTTCCCAAAAATTTCACGTAAAAAATGTACTATTTAAAGTATGTTTCTCATACTTTCGATAATTTTGAAGTGTGTGCACTTTGTAGTGTTCGCTTTGAAATGAAGTGTACTAGTGTTTGTAGTTTGCAGTGTGCACTACACTTCAAAACGTGTGCACTTCAATGTAATGTAGTACTACATTGTAGTAGTGAGTACAGAGCAGACCCATCACTAATGTGTAGAGATCGATTCTCGACGTTTCGCTATAATCACTTCATAGCGTCACCGCAAAGGTCGAGGACGTACTGTGGAGGTGCGTAAAGCACTATTTCGTTATTTGCACTAATCGTCACTCGAGAATATTCCACAAACAGGTAGATACTCCGGTGCTTTATTCGCTGTATAACTATATTCGCACGGATCGCCCGCTCGCTTATCTGCGATATTGCCTAATGTAGAGAACTATATTTTCCTGAATCTTCTCGTACATTCTAGTATGGTCTATCGAACTCTAGTTGTTTCCAAATTTTTGCAGACATATATGCAGCCGCGTAATTACTCGATTGTGTGTAGTAGTTTTTCTCGACTTAGGATCTCGTGACAGAATTATTCCATGCCATAACAGTGCGATACCAATTTCGCTACGTTAAACTTTTAAGTTTATGAAAAACTTGTAGTATTGTAAAAATAATAAATCTATTATTTCATTTTCAAATAGTTATCAAATTTATATTACGCAATGAATCGCAATTTTTTTTAGTAGAATTTTAATTTAATTTCACAAATATTACTGAAAAAAATTAACTAAATTACATTTTTTCCAAAAAAAAATATCAGAGTCAGAGACTTTTAGTCAGACAGTAGACCGTTTTCTAAACTGAGCTAAGCCAATCTTATAACCTTTTTAGTAGCGTTTTTGTCACGAGATTCTAAAACGATAGAAACTACACATAATCGAAGATTTCCCAACACTGAACGTTTTGAATAAATTGGTTTTTTGAAAAATAAACTCCTAGAAACACGTAGAAGACACGATAATATTCAAGAAGGTTTCAGAAATCGAAGACCTTGTATAAAAAAGCGAATCCATCGCAAAGGACTATAATTGTTTTGATGGGCGTGTGCGAAACCATAGATTACGGGTAAATAGAACACAGATAGTGTAACGAGTACAGTGAAATTCTCTAGTACGAAAAGAGTTACAAAATAGCGTTCCATTTAAAAACAATTTCGTCTCTTATCACAGCGAATTGGCGACCCAATAAGGTAAATATGCAACGAATACTATTTTCACGAATACGAAAATCAAACCTACTATTCGGCGAATACGAATACAAATAATTCAACATGGTAGTAAATAATACACCAATGTCCTTTTTTTACTAAGAGATTTAAAAATTAAAATTTACCGCTGGAAAATTTTTGTTCAAAAAGCACAACATTTGTAACTTCTCAGGCGCTAGGCAATTTCTTCCGTTTTCTTCTTTTATCCGTTTGTACATTCCCAGCTGTCGAAAATAATCTTTCTGAGGCGACAGTAGACGGCTTTAACGAAAAATACTTCTGGGCCAGTTTTTTCCCATGTTATTAAATTTAATTTGAAATTATTTTACAAGAGTCAACTCTTTTACACACAACGGAAATAAAATGGAACGAACAATACTTATTACAAAAAAAAAAGTACATGAAATGAGCACCCAACTTTATTAATAACCCAACGAAACTTGATGAAAGAACTCATCTTATGCTATGAAACAATTTTCAAGGATTCCCCTAACAATTGATTCAATGTTTGGGGAATCCCCGATAATAGAGTGCGTAGGTGTGTTCGGATATACGGTGCACCGCCAAACCTTGCGATGCGTTCAGTTAGAAATAGTTTGTTTTCAATATTATGGCAATCTTATTTCATCTTTTTTTCTTGTACAATGGTCATGTTCATGTTGGTTTTCTCTTATTTTTCTTACTAATTCAAATGTATTGTTGTGTCCATTAACAATTTTTTATATAAATAGAAGTACATTAAATTTAATTATTTGTCTAAATTTCATTATTATCAAATTGATGTTAGAAAGTCTACAACAACTTGTGTAACGATTTCTTTTTAGTATAATTCTTAATGCTTTATTTTGGAGTTTTGTTGTTTTGTCAATTTTGTTGTTTTTGTTTGTTGTTATTGTTTTTCTTGTTTTTTTGTTTTTGTCAATTGTTAATTTTGTCAATTCTTCTTCATTAGCCAGAAATAATATACTGCTGCAGTAGTTGATGTGGGGGACTATTATTGCGTTATATATATTTTTGCACTAATCTCTTTTAATATATCTTCTGATCTTCCCAAGAGTGAAATTCGTTTTGTTATTTTTTTTTATACATAATTAGTGTTCAATGAAAAGTTTAATTTATTATCTATAAGTATTTTATATCAGTTGTTTCTATTCGGTAAACATCTACTATTATTCGTACTTATATTCGTATTAGTATTCATTGCATCACTACTATTAGGTATTTTAAAAAACGACAGGTTCCAAAGAATATCACTTGACATAAAAAACAATAGTTTTGAATGGGCGCGGACATAAAAAGCCCAACAAAACAGAAAAGCCGCTCCGCACGGGCGGCGTCGTAACATTGGCCAAAATGGAAATTGATTCCGCGTAAAAACTTGCCAAAATCAACTTGCGAATTCAATTGCCCGTCTTTTTGCTGGGCTCCAGCATCCCCTTAGACAACTAATGGACCACATAAAAGGACAAAAACGCGTCGCGAAGAAATAATGTTCCCAACGCGGGCGGGGTAAAAAAACATTGTTCATCCGCTCACGCCGGATAACAATGACGCAGAAAAACATTGTTTATCCGCTTCTGCCGGATACTGACGGCGATGACGTAAATTGAAAAAAAAATGGTTGATCGTAAGAGGTTGCGAGATCGGCCTTCTTTTGCCGCTTCATACATTCTGACACTAAAGGCTTTTACCACCTTGACATTTTTTTTTTAAATTGGTGCATTTCCAAATGTACGCGCTGTAGAAGCTAATCTTTTACAAACCAAATATTTTAAAAAATGATCGAAACTCGCGTGTAAACAGAATCTGACAGCTGATCCTTTAAAAAAAACGGCTAGAGTGAGACTTTAACCCGGAACGTCCGGACCGCAGAGTGGCGACTAGACAAGATACCGACCATCGCCTCTTCACAACTCAAAAATATAGTACATAATTTTAGATTAGATTTTATATTTTATTTATTTTTTGTTCATTATGAAAGAATTACAATACGCAAAACATTCTAAGAATGTGCTTAATAATAATAACTTACCCAACCACTATTTTTGCTTTTTATAGATCTGAATAGATGTTTCTCTTTCTTTTTCCTCAATTTGCTATTTTCTTTATTTGTTGCTCAATTTTTAATTTGCTTAAAATTTTTAACTTTGTACTGAAAATTTCTTTTATGTTGTTTTTTGTAATTGTTTTCGTTTTTTATCTCTTATGTTTATAAAGTGAATAATATTTTGTAATAGTGTAACTTACAATTGTAAAAATGAACCTACAGACAAACGTCTTTTTAGTCGTTTTGTGGGACTAAATATTATAAAATGTAAAGAAAATAAATAGAAAAAAAAGAAAAAGAATGTCAATACATTTTCTAAGCTCATTCCTACATTTTATGTGTTAGTGAACTAACATGAAAAGTATCGATCCGAAGATGTTGCTTGTTAAAAATCAGCTTGAATTTCAAAACATAACTATATCCAAATTTACTAGAATAAATATGAATATCTTCATTCACTTCATTCAGACTTTTCAAAAAGACTTCATTGTTTAATTCAAAAACATTTAATAATATTTTACACTCTTAAATTACTGAGAGTTTTATTTCACTACACCCCTGATAACGCGATGAATATATTTATTTCCTTGAACTTCATAATCAACCTAAATCCAAATGCTTAAATTTCAAAAGCGACCTAAATCCATTGCAGAGTTTCAAAATTTATTTCAGTCAATTTTAAATGTTGAAATAACTCACGAAATATACAAATTTCATCAACGTTACGTTATATGAATTATTCATTTTGAATTCCGTATTCTATTACTTTTTATTACATCTTATTCAAGTTATAAACAAGATGTAAAAGATTTATTTGGTTTGCTAAAAGAATAGGTTATATTAGGTTAGATTAGGTTATATTAGGTAGGTATTGGTATTCAACTACTCATACATGTGAAGGATAATTCGTTCCCAAGTCGGCATGGTTTATCTGTTACAAAGAGGAAGAAGATGTCTAGACAGTAGCAGAGCAATTGAAACAAACGGTACAGGTACGCGTGAGAGGCACTCAGTTGTATTAGTTTTTACAAATTCTGATTAAAAATACTACGCGAGTAAAATGTACGCGATGGAATGCTAAAATGACTATCATTACAATAACTTATATCGATTATGAAAAATTCATTCGCTATAATACAAGTCGAATAAAATGACAAAAACCTCGCAAAAATCGAAAACAGAATTTTTGTACAAGGTTTTACTCATTTTATTTGAGTTGTATTGAAGCAAATGAATTTTTCATATTCGATATAGATTACTGTAATGATAGTTCAATTTTGCAAAAAATAATTCAGAAATATTGAAAAAAATGCAAACTTCGATAATGCATATCTCCATAACTATTGATATTAGATCATGGTTGCACGAATATTTTCGACTCATTATCAAGGCAGGAATCCACCTGTAAAGTTTTTGTTACGAGCTATGAGACAGCCTATATAAAAGATACAAAAACAAACACGACGTCAAGAAACGGAGCAACGTGAAAATCGATACGTCCTTGTAGATATTAGTGTAACCTTTAATATCGTAGATCAAAAATCGCTTGTAGTATTTAATTTGTTTTTAGTTTATATTTATCGATCGGTTGCGCAAACGATCAATTTCACAATGATTTTAATTCTTTTAATAACTTGTCCTTATCCACACTTATCCTACGAGAAGTAGGGGCGATTTTAGGCTTCCACTAACGAAACTGGCAGGAACACAAAATAGTTTGTACTATAAAGGTCTTAAATTGTTCAATGAACTGCCAGCAAATGTGAAAGAAATAAATAGTTACCACTTTTCGTAGGTTAAGTGCAAAAATATGTGAAAAGTAAGTTTAATATATAATGATCATGTTATGTTGTTACATGTTTATTTTTTTCTTTCAATTTCTTGTGTGCCAGATGTGTAAATTTGTTTTTATTTATGATTATTTGTGTTGATAAATTTATGGAATATTTATGTTGTATAAATGTATTCTTTTTACAACCATATAAAAAAATATACAATCAAACAAACAATAAGCAATCACTTTTTCTTCAAATATAGCAAATTTATTTTGTGGTAACATAATTATAATTGATATAAATTAACTTTGTTAAAATCACTTATTTATTGAAAAAATCAACATGTTTCGAAGCCAATGGCTTCTTCGTCAGGATAACAAAAATAATATTTAAAAATCGAAGTATATATCAAAATATTAAAAAGTTATAAATGGAAAATGATAATATAAAGTACCTACTTAACATGAACTACATTAACTACTTTTCATGTTAAGTAGGTACTTTATATTATCATTTTCCATATATAACTTTTTAATACTTTGATCTATACTTCAATTTTTAAATATTATTTTTGTTATCCTGACAAAGAAGTCATTGGCTTCGAAACGTGTTGATTTGTTCAATAAATAAGTGATTTTAACAAAGTTAATTTATATCAGTAATAAGTAATCACATTATTATAGGCGTGCGGTTTTAATAAATTATATTAACGTTCACTTTTTAAAAAAAGCGGTAATCGTATTTATAGAGAACGCACGCTGCACGGCCGCATAATGTGACACTCGGCCCCGTGTGACGTACAGGGGATACTACTCATTGTATAACGCTGTCATGTCGTAACGTCGGAGTCTGCGTTTCTCCACAAAGCGAAAAAATAACCTCCGACAAAAAGCGACGCCGACGGTCAAACCTCGGCTGCGGCTCTGGCGGCAGGCCCGGCGGTGCAATCAATATTCAATGCCGGGCCCGAAATTTCAACCCCGGCCAGCGACGTGCAGTCGGCACATTGAAACAAGCTGTACTTTACTAAAGTTTAAACGAAATAAAGTACGAGGTGTGATCATATATAATTACAAACAATGAAATAAGTTTATGACAAATTTGACTTTATCTCTTTCAAAATCCTTTCCTTGGCTGGCGATTCACTTATCCCAACGGTAGTTCCATGATTGGAAGCATTTCTGGAAGGTTTCTTTCGGAAGGGTCTTCAGCTGCTCTGTCGTGGCCTTCTTGTACTCTCCTTGGCTGGTAATGCACTTATCCCAACAGTGGTTTCGTGATTGGAAGCTTCTTTCGGAAACGCCTTCAGCTGCTCTGTCGTGGCCTTCTTGTACTCTCCTTGGCTGGCGATGCACTTATCCCAACAGTGGTTCCATGATTGGAAACATCTCTAGAAGGCTTCTTTCGGAAGGGCCTTCAGCCGCTCTGTCGTGGCCTTTTCAATGTCGGGAATGGTGTCGAAAATTTTCCATTCATCGCGGTTTTTATTTTTGGGAAGACCCAGAACCACATGGTGCTAAATCCGAGGAGTAAGGCAGATGTGGACACAGGATTTCATTTTCGGTCAATAACTCGCTGATCAGAAGCGAAATGTGGCTCGACGCGTTGTTGTGATGCAGTATCTCATTTGCAAATTATCAGTTAAAATGCTTTGCACGGACCTGTACGAGATGTTCAGTTCTTCGGCAAGCTCTCAAATAGTCAATCGCCTATTTGAGCGAATCATTTTTGAGAAGTCTTGCACGTTTTCCTTTGTCGAAGGACGTCCCGACCTTCGCTCGACTTGAACAGACTCATTTCCGCTTCTAAATCCACCACCTGTAAACAGTCTCCATGGTCATTACATTATCGCCATACACTGATTTTATCATTTTGTTAGCTTCTTTGGTGCTCTTTTGCAACTTGTTAGAAATTCATGATGCGCGACAGACACGGCAAACATGACCTTACTCTCCGGGCTCTGGAAGTGGTCTGAAAGATCGCAACTTGTTCATACTTGTCACTATTATCATCAAAGGGACAGGCTACTGGGATCCAAACTTCATATCAATGTAGCGGAGGAGGTGCTAAGTCAGTTTTAACATCAAGCGTCGAAACAAAATGTCAAATTCGATAAATTGGGGTCATGTTTTTTTTAAATAAATAGAGATGCGAACACGGAATACGTGCCACATCAATATTCTTACTGTTTTCAAACTAAGCTAAACGCTTGTGCTATTAAAATAGGACAAACTTGCTAGTCTGGAGTGAGATTCGAACCCGCGACCTTTGGATCACGAGGCGAGAGTCAAAACCACAAGACAAACGAGCTACTCTGTTGAATTTAGATTTGTAATATCTCAGGATAACTTTGGTTTAGAAAAAAACGGTTCGACAAGAAGAACGTTCAACATAATAATGACGCGGGTTCAAAGAGTGTTGAAGCTCAATTTCCGCAGTATTTTCTGCAATTAGCTTCTCAGAGTCACGGTTCATTCCTTCACCTTCTCACGCCGAAACAGTAATCCATATTCAAAGGATGTCTTCAATTTTTTTTCTCCAAAATGATATGTTTCACTATAGTAAATAGGGCTCATTGCCTATCGTAACTTCAAAATTAAAATAAGCAGAGGGCGACGAGGCGGCCTATTGTCCTACCTATTGTCTTTTGTCCTATTGCCGCTTTAAAATTAAAATGCGAAGGGCGGTCTGGTCCGCGCCGGCCCTGGCAGCGGCGGCGGAGTGCGCGCGCATACCGCGGCCGGCACTACATCACTTGCGCATTATCCTAAGTATGCGCCCCCGGCAATGTGTTTCGGGACACGGGTGAAAAATGCGCGGTCGTTAGCGGGCGGCGCGTCGCGGACAATCCGCCCGCTTTTTGCGGGGACACCGACACGCGCCACCCCTGCATAGAGCACTGTCTATTCTCGGTGGTGGTGACAGCTATTGTACAACATTGTACACTGCGTCAGTTTTGACGTGATGAACTTTATACAAAATAAGTACCTATATCAATATATTGGGTGGTATATAATCCAAAATACTTCGCAGGTGGATTCCTGCCGTGATTACGAGTCGAAAATATTGAAGCAACCATACACGTAGATTAATAATTGAATACGTTTTAATGAAATCATGAACAAAAGCTGATCACACGAGTTTCCTTAGGTTAGGTTAGGTTAGGATGTTATCACACCTTCTCATGCTAGCCCGTCAAGGTTCCCTATAGGACCACCACAGTAGCGACAAGTCTTGCGCTAACGTCCTCTAGTTCTGATTCCGTCATCAATTACGTTATATACCTTTCTTACCAATCTCACATCATTCATCATCTGCAAAATATTTACATTTTCTGTCTATTTCAAAGGCGCAATTTCTATTAAGTTGATGTACAATGCATAGAGGTTGATCTTCAACGAAATGCACAAATGCAAATACAAAGAGTACATGACGTCCTTATCTGCGTCAAAAAAAAAGTTCAACGGAAAAACTTTAAATTTTTCAAGTACGATCGTTTTAAGAAACCAGTAATTTAGTTCTGTTTTCATAGCACAAGAGTTTAGCTTTTTTTATTGAAAATATCAAAGTTAGAATATTCATGTGAGCATATTGTATAATATTATATCAAATTTTAAAAATTCAATTCTCATATCGAAACATCGATCGATTCGGTTTTTTCTTCATATAAAATACAAAGAAAACGACTAAGAATGAAAACATAATACACGTAGCCGGTTTTTTGATAATTATTAATCCTGAAAGCCAGTAAAAAAAACCAGGACGTTCTATTTCTCAATTGGCAATTTATTAGCAACCGACCGTAAAATGTACATTTTAATTAATTTATGACGCATATAATTTATGAGAGAAAATGAAACAAATGAATGCAAATGAGCCAACGTGACGGTCGTACGTTTCGGCAGGCACCGAGCCGCCACCTGTTGGAGAATGCCTGAATTAGCATATAAATTCTCGAACCGACTCCTTAAATTCAAACCGCCTATTAATTAAACGCGTACAATTCGATCCGTTCAATGATACAATTAAGACAAATTCCTGCCGCTCTGCACACTGTTCGCTCACGAAGGTTTATGTCTCGTTGTAAGTTTTGCACCTGAAAAAATAAACAATCGACAGGAACTGCCTTTGCAAGCTTTGTTGCAAAATTGCAAAATTTTACTCGAAGTTTTCAAGGATACTTGCGTAGTGTACATTTAAATTTAACACAGTGTAAAGTAAAAAAATAAAATAAATGTAAAACAGTGTCAAATAAGACATGACATTTTGTATAGGTACCCGTAGATTAAATTTATATAAAATCCTTATATTTTTCGTTCTCAAGCATTCACAGCCGTTCAGAATCTTCTGTATGTAGTTTTCTGGGATATTCTGCGGCATAAATCTGACCTCTCTGGCAGACGTTTGACATATATAAATGAATGATATTTTGACACCCTGACGATAAAAAGGTTTTTCCGAAACATTTATGTGTAATTCATAAATATATAAGTAGATTAAAACAAATAATATTAATTTTTTAAATGTCAATTTACAAAGTTGCTCAACCAATTCAAAAAATAAAATACACACACGATATTAGTTATTGATTACTACTATAGTTTCGAGAGGGGCAGTCCCTCTCATCATCAGGTGCTCCCCTCGAAACTATAGTAGTAATCCCAATGCAGGGTCCATCACTATCCCATAGGGCTGATATGACGCGTAAAAGTTCATGTTAAGGTTAATATTAGGTTGCAATACCGTGCCGAAATTAGGCTGCACGGTATTGCAAGCTAATACTTAACTTTAACATCAACACTTACTCGTCACAACAGCTCTGATGTTGGAGCAAGTAAAGACAAATATACACGGCAGAATATTCCGGAAAAGCACACGGAGAAGATTATTTCCTCTTTATTCTCCTCCAATAACTGAAAAATGACTGTAGAAACATCAAACGTAATAATTTCGCTATCTGTCCCCGTAACTTCGTGTAACGTCCGTAATTTATTTCGAATTCACGGCTAAAAAACCGGTCGGAGATGGGCTTGAACCCCGGGCCACCAATCCCGAACCGGACGATCAGCGCATGGGGCTACGGCCGCCTCTTCGTAGACCGCCAAATATATACTAGGGATTTGCATAGACGCGGACAAATGTTCCGTCATTTTAACTGGTTACAGCTATTTTGCTTACATATTTAGCAATAAAACACTAGTTTATTGAATTACCAACATGTTTTTGAGTATATGTTGAATACTGATGAAGGAACCACTGGTCCCAGAACACGTAGATAAATTTATAAATTAGTTTTTATACAAAGTGTTTTCTTATTAATCATATGTATATAACATTCATCCGAATTATTAACATATAAAATAGAAAACTCCTAATTTCATAGAAAGATTTGGCAAATACTTCGTGGTGCAACATTATAATTTAAAATATGTTTTATTTTTACTTCGTTATACACACACAATATTGGTTATTAATTACTACTATAGTTTCGAGAGGGGCAGTCCCTCTCATCATCAGGTGCTCTTCTCGAAACTTTAGTAGTAATTAATAACTCATATTGTGTTGTGTATAACAAAATAATAAAATATATTATTAATGAGAAAACTCCTTTTTAAGACCAGTCATTTTAAATATTCACAATATTTTGAGTACCTATGTTAAAAATTTTCAAGAATGCGATACTGAATTTTGACAAAATATTTTTTGGCATACTCAAACTATTTATTTATTTTATTTCTACGGTTTACACCTATTACAATAAAATAAAAATCTTATACATATCTAGATAACAGTGTACATGTATATGTAATTATATATCTGCATGCATGATCGTTTACAAATGTATACATATACATATATTACATATGAAATTTGTAAAATAATATCTTTTATAATAATTGCTGTTTTTTTGTTTGCTAGGGGATTTGATTACGCTAGAATAATGCGTGTGTAAAATGTGCCTTAAATAGACGCAAAGGGAACATTTTTCTGCACTGATCCAATCCCCTCTAAAGGGATGAACACAACGGGGTTTTTTTCATCTCTTTACAAATTAATACCCTGACAGAATGTTTAAAAAAAACATATTTACATATATCATAAATTAAGTACACAAAATTATAAAGTGTATATCAGTATGAACAAAGACATGTATTCATATATGTATTAACAAAGTTTAATCAAATAAATTAACGATAAAATGTTTGTTAAGGAGATATCATATACGATTTAATTAATTCGACTTCTTGAGTATGAGGTATAATTTTTTGAATATTTTTATATAAATGAAAGTGAAATTTTCTTAGTACGCATGTAAAAAATAATTAAAATAATCGATATTTTAATGGTTTTACGGATACTGCAATATAGGAAACAAAACGTTTAATTTTTTTCTTTTTTAAAACGATATATTTAACAACTTGTCAAAAAATATTAATGTCTGAATAACACCACTTCTTCTTCGAACTGTATAAATCAATTTTTAAATAAAATATTTGGTCTTTATTTGAAAATATACGAGATTAAGTGTACCAAAGATAACTCTATTATATGAAAACTAAAATAGTGTTTCGGGGTTATAATTTTTTTGATGTTATAACAACATATTTGTTCATATTTTTTTAAGGAAATGCTTCAAGAGTAAACGGATCTATCATAATAAAATTGATTAAAAGCCTGTTTAGCTATGGGTTTTGCCAAATGATTTAATAAGTTAACGTTAAATTTAGCAAAATTGAGAGCAAATACGAAAATCGTGTACTGGGTACTCTTAAGTTAACGCTGAGAATATCTGCAATTTGTGCATACTCGTTTCCTAGGATGGAAAGTCTGTTGAAAATGGAGTATATTTGGTGTTTACAATATTTAGTTATTTTTTGTTATTATACATGTGTTATTATATTTTATTATTAGTAGTAATATATTAGATGTAACCATAAGTAATCAATTATTTAAGTAGCAACAAAAAAAAATTTAGCTACATTTAATTTTATATCTATTTAATCTCCATCGTTATCTAGGACCTTTTGCCATCTTGTTGGTAGACTTTTCAGAAAAATATGCTTCTAGGTATTATTAAGGCGTCATTATCAAAGCCTACCGGGCGCCCAGGTAGTCAAAATCACCATCGGAAAATTTTCTAAGCCAACGTTTGCACTTATTTACTTTCAATACGTCACCATACACATCACAAATTTTCTTTGTTGCAACCGTAGCATTAACACCCGATGAAAACGAAACAGCATGTGAATGTTCTTCAGTTAGTTGATTGTCCGCCATTTTACAACAGAGTAATAAAAAAATTTGAAATTTAATTGTCACAAGTCACAAGACCACGGATTATAATATTGCGTATAAAACACTTCTTTACACGTTCACTTTACTGAGCTTGACTGAAGCAAACATTCCACAGCCAAATATAATTGATTACTTATGGGTACAACTATTATTAGCTCGATACATATAACAAAAGACTCGAAAATTTCCATATAATCTCATTAGAAAAAAGACGAAAAATCACAGACATTATGACACTCCACAAAATAGTAAACAACAAACTAGACTCACCCTCAATACTCTCGCAAATAGATATTAATATACCTGCCCGGTTTCTGATGTCCCAAACACTATTCCACACAAAGGTCTACAACACCAACATAGGTTATTTCTCTCCTCTACCTAGAATGCTAAACCAGTACAACGAGGTCACGTCATGTAACCCCAACATCGACATATTTCACATGACACAACCTCAGTTTAAGAGAGAAATTATATCGCTCCTGACCGAAAATAGTTTGAGCGTGTAAGACGGATTCTTCGGAAATCAACCTAAACAAAAATTTTATAGCCACAAAGCGCGGGTACACATTTTCTGACTTAGTTGACCTGGGAGCCTACATGCCTATTATGTCGTGCGGAGAATGTGAACTTCGTTCATCTTGTAATCACTTATTGTAGTATACTTATATTGCATAATGTATTAATGTTTTATTTTAATGTATTATCGTAAATTGTAACTGTACTAATCACCGTGTCCTAAATGACTATCCATTAGGGTCATTCTGACCT
>JADDOH010008512.1:0-10356 GCA_016648135.1 Agrypnia vestita | reverse complement strand
GTGATTTTGATGCCGTCCGATATATCGGACGTTATGCATAGCGGGCTCTAAGGTTTGGTGTTTGATAAAATAATAAAAGACAACTTTTACAGCTTGAAGGTGCACGACATTTTATCGGCTTTAGAATGCGAAGATGACAATGATACCGCGGTGAACCTTATTTACGTTGAGCCACTTATTGAACGGCGTGGTCAGGCTACGGATGAGAACAGTGACAAGTCTGACGATGAACATGATGCCAACCTAAACCATTTGGGACGCACATTGATTCAAAGTAGATGTAATCTACAACGATTACAAGCAAAGCGAGATGATGCTATCTATGCCGTCAGTATCTTCAGGTATCCAATCATCAAATACTGAAATTGTGCAGGCACCTTCATCGAGTGAAGAAAGCGATGATGAAGATAATGAACCACTTTCTTCTCTAAAAGCGCGTAATAATCCACCAAAAAAGTCTTAGGCTAAAAATAAAAGAACAATATTATGGAAAAAACAATTACCTAACTTCACATGCCCAGAATACAGCACACAACCAACATCAAAAAAAAGTCAAAATTGTCAAGACCCCTTAGATTATTTCAAGCTCTTTTTTCACAAAGATTTAGTAAGACACATTGTAGACCAAACAAATCTTTAAGCGGGTCAGAAAAATAAAACTTTGATGATTACAGAAGATGAAATTTACGTTATTTTCGGTGTTATGTTGTTGTCGGGCTATGCCAAGTTACTAAATAAAAGACTGTTTTTTTTCTAGAGATAATGATGTGCCGAAAATTCATGCAGGAAATATAAGATATAACAGATTTGAAGCGATACTCCAATCTTTACACCTGAATGATAATACATTATTATCAGCTTCTTCTGACAGGCTGTGTAAGTTGCGTCCACTGCTAGATAGTCTGGGTGAATCTTTCTGAAAACACTATGGATTAAATGAGTATTATAGCGTCGACGAAAGTATGATCCCATACTATGGAAAACATTATGCCAAACAATTTATTAGAGGAAAGCCGATAAGATTTGGCTTCAAAAATTGGGCTATGTGTGCCAGCACTGGTTATATGGTGGCTTTTAGCGTGTATACAGGGAAAACTGCAAAAAAGAAAGATTTCGGATTAGGCGGGGATGTAGTTCTCACTCTAATAGAGCTCGGAAAGTTACCAGCCAAAGTGGCATAACAATATACTTTGACAACTTTTTCACATCTTTGTCATCGAGACATCTGCGAGAGTAAGGCTACTATGCGACTGGCACAATACGGGCCAACCGTGTTGAGAACTGTCCGCCAAAAGTTAGCGGACAGTTTTCTAGCCCTAAAGAAGTGTATGGTTACGTTGTGCATAGCGTCCGATATATCGGACGGGTCATAAAATCATAACTACGTATATATGCTATGTTTTTTACTAACTGGATCTTTTATATGACCCCAACTGTCCATTATTTAACATAAAAATTAAATTTAGTACTAAAGCAAACTTTATGCAGTAATGGGTTAATTACGAATACACAGATTTTTAACAATACTTTTTAATAAAAACTTAAGACTAGTTATAAAACACTGGATGAACGAGGTCTACGAGGAGAGTGTTAAAAATCGCGTCTCTCCCTCTATTTATAGATATTTGCGAATGCTTCCAGAATATTCTCCCAAAAAAAAGGTATAGGGCTGTACTGTCTGCGGCTTCCGACATGATCGATATCTTTCGATGAGAATATCGAAAAATATCGATCCAAGCCTCAGACTACAATAACATTTTCACAATATTTTTATATATACCTAAGTATGTTATAAAAACACACCTACATATAAAAATATGGCCGAGTTTGTTCACCTTACCGCAATATTTCAACATTTTTCGATGTATGCGCTTACTGTACCTCTTTTTTCTGTGTAAAGCGTCCTTGAGGTGAGTATTCGCGAAAACGGCGCTATATAAATTATCCAAATGTCATTATTATTACATTGTTGCAATACTTTGTGCGTGGGATTATAACACACAAGCTTGTCTTGGCCGGCTTTTGGGATGTAAATTTCAATTCAACTGGCAAGCGTTGACATTTAGAGTAAATATAATACCATTGCGCTTAAGCTTTAGCAGTGAAGTCATTTTTGGCAAATTTATTTAAGATTCAGCCGCGGCGGCCGATTGGGGACATTCGTTTGGCTAATACCGCCGAAGACAGTTTTACGCAGAGAAATTTACCGGTTGATTTGCGGACAGCGATAAATATGCACGGCTTAACATTACTGGTATTTTAAGATGTTGCACTTTCTGGCGGCTGCTGAACTAACTATTCGATCGCGTCGTCAGCTGTCTGGGATGCCCTTTGCGACAAGATATCATAATTGTAATGTTGGGATCGGAATGAATTGAACTCTAGGTTCTCGGGTAAAGAAACTGTACGAGAAAACGAGTGAAAGTCTGTCGGAATGAATGAGAGATAGGCGGTACGAGAGAGAGAGAGAGAGCCACCCGCGTACTGAGAACTCTTTACAACTCCTTGGTGCGGAGTAGACTCGAGAGTGGCTCCATGATCTGGGGGCCACATGAGGGCAAGTACTCTCTTATGGTGGAGAAATCCAAAAGAAGTTTCTGAGATATCTCTACATGAGAGAGTACGGGCATTATCCTTGGCTTTACCCAACCGAGTTTCTCCAGGGTATGCTTGGCTACAATAGTCTAGAGACTAGAAGGAATGTGTATTTGATTACACATTTTTATCGATTGTTGCGCGGTATGATCGATAATCCTAAAATTATGCAGAGCATTGGTTTGTATGTTCCTGATAATTACATTAGACATCGTCAGCATAGATTGTTTCACATTCCAATATACAGGACCAACCTGCCGATGGTTATGCCAATTGGAAAAGCCACAGCTATGCTGAACAAAATCGCTTTGGATATTGATATATTCCATGCGTATGAGGGGGTTTTCCGAAGCGGGATTCTCCTACACTTTGACCAGATTTTATGTTATTTTTAATTTATTAAATACTTTTATTTTGATATATACTTCAATAATATGTATGCCTTAAACACTTTTTTTGTAATGTACATATTACTAAATAAATTGAATTGAATTGAATTGAGCCATCTTGCTGCCCTCTCTTGCCACGAAGCTCCCAGATCAGTAATAGCTTGTGCCTGTATTTGCGTACCGTAATATTGTCGCGTGAACTATTTGTACAAGCATCTTAAAGCTGTACAGTGAGTTTGACTGGATTCTCGATACCTTCAAAGTTCTTCTCCTAACGCAAGGGACGAGAACATCACAAAAACTTATATAGGAAGATGGTCGATAGATTTCAGTGACTGATCACTAAGGAAAGAGTTGATCAATTTCAATTTAATAACTTCTTCGATACCTGCGAAAGGACTTTGCGGAAACATTATTTATATTAATAATGAAAAAAATTTCAGGGTCAATTGTCCCAAGTATACAACGTATACAAAATTTTAAGATATTAATTAACAAAAACAAAAATTGTTTAAAAAAAAATTAACTCAAGTTGCCTTGTACCTATCGTAACTTGTAAATTATAAAAAAAAACAACTGAAAGCGGGTTCGGTGTGTACTGTGTAGGAGTTCTGAGAAGAAAATTCCTACCTGTCCAAAGACATTTCCTGCGTCGGCACGTGAAGTGTATTGTGTAAGTGGCGCGTGTGTATGTGAGATAATTCAGTAGAGGCAGGATAAGCAGATGGTTATATGGCATAAATTGTACTCACGATTAACTGAGGTGCTTTGCTTTGGTAACAATTCACAAGGTGGCGTTTAATACATAAATATTACCTGCGATGGCTACGGCGGTCGGCGAAAGAGTGGATGTACCCTTCGGCAGTCGGGACCTGATTGGTGGCATAGAGCCTCTGATTGATGGGTGTCACCCGATGCGTGCGGCTAGGGTCGCGACGGGTCTGGACAATCACAATTGAAAATAATTAATTTAGTTGATTCACAACTACAAAAATCTGCATGGAATAGTGATGGCCTACATGTTCTGGTCGACGTATGCTCCACAAAAAATAACTCACTAACCAAATGAAGACATCTCAGAATTCAAGGAAGGATTTTTTGGCTAACCAAGATCATGTGTAGTCCTCCAGCGTATGGAAAAAGACAGAAAAGTTCTGCGGACCATCAAGACACGAAATATTGAGTATCTCGGATATATTACTAGATGATAAAAATATATTTAAAAAAAAAACATTATCCAGGGAAAAATAAGTGATAAAAGAAGCGCAAGAAGACGCCGCATCTCATGGCTGTATAACTTGAGGAATGGTATAAGTGTAACTCGACTGAGTTGTTCCGTGCGGCGGTAAATAAAATCGTAATCGTCCAGATGAGATGGCACGATAAGTAGTCTCACTACCTTCACCTTCCTCAAGATATCTTTGGGATTATACATCAAGCTTTAACATTAATTTCGATATATTATTATGACTATTAAATGACACCCAAATGTAGAAAATTGAACCAGATTTTAAGGCTTAAGTCATATTATTTGACATTTCACATCAAAGTGAATGAATTTATAATATTTGATATAAGTTACTTTCATGATATTCCAACGTTTTATATAATATAGGTAAGAAATATTGAAAAAAAATGTAAACATTGATGTCGATTATCGCTTTAACTGATGACATTTCACTCAAAGTGTGGTGACTATTTTCTATTAAAATTTAATGAAGAAGACTCCCTCAAAGTTTTTATTACTAGCAAGAGGCACCCTATAGAAACACACAATAATACTGAATTCATAGCAAGAGGCACCCTATAGAAACACACAATTATACTGAATTCATAGCAAGAGGCACCCTATAGAAACACACAATATGAATTCATAGCAAGAGGCACCCTATAGAAACACACAATTATACTGAATTCATAGCAAGAGGCACCCTATAGAAACACACAATTATACTGAATTCATAGCGAGAGGCACCCTATAGAAACACACAATTATACTGAATTCATAGCAAGAGGCACCCTATAGAAACACACAATTATACTGAATTCATAGCAAGAGGCACCCTATAGAAACACACAATTATACTGAATTCATAGCAAGAGGCACCCTATAGAAACACACAATTATACTGAATTCATACACCTGGTATAAAATATTTAGACCAATTCAAACTCGCAAATTGTTTAGAAATCATATAAACGATTTTCTGTATTTACGTGGAATCGACACTAAGAAACTTATATTATTCTGAAATTCCTCAAGTAGGTACGCTATTTTTCTGTGAGAGAAAATACGTTTAGTTTTCCCACATTGAAGAAAAACTACCAAAGTAAAGTTCTTTCTCTAGTACCTATCATATATCGTGTGTGCTGATAAGAAATGACTTTTACTAGAGTTTCAGATGGGGTAGCGAAATGGAATATTTTATTAAAAAATAATACAATACCGATATAGGTTATTTCTCTTCTCGAGAAATGGTCACAATAACCGCTTTCTAGATTGATTGAAAACTCGTGCGTAAGACGTTTGTAGGAAAAAATTGCTACAAATCGTCGTTATTTATCAAAACTAAAACCTCTCTACAAAACACAAATGAAAAATTATGGACTTAAAGACAGTCTATGAAACATTGTTGTTAAAATGAAGTTAAGCATTTCTAATTTATTATTTATTGTTTCGGAGGAAAGTTAATAGAACTTCATAATCACACATATGGAAATAAAAACATTAGTTTTTTAATTCATGTATATTATAGATGTCTCACAGAGAGGAAACTGTAGTTATTTTATGGGAAAGTAGGTATGGAAGTATTTTGGGTGTACATAGGACTTATGACCTATCTTATGGTTGGCGTAGGTGATCACTTTACACAATGTAACATTCGCCATTTCCACCCATGATAGAATATACCATGCCTAATAATTTTTGGAAGTTGTATATACATATTTGAATTACATGCCACACTTCATATATGCATTATAACAACCTTTCCATGCGGCCTGTACAAATCCATTTTCATTCTCTTAAATCCCCACAGATGTCGTTAATGTCACTGAACGAGAAAATCTACAATTGATTTTACGGAATTTTAGAAAGCAATACACTTATTCTGTGTAATGAAATTCATCCGAATTTTACATTAACATTACACTAGAATACGCCAGGAAATATTAATAATGTCTATGTGACATGAAATCCAGTACTGTTCTTAAAGATTTGAACAACCTCAAAATATTCATTAGTTTTTTAGTTCTACATTTTAATTTTTATAAGAAGCGTATCGTCTTATGAAGGCATTAAAATATTAAAATTAAAATATTTTACATTCCATAACTTGTATTTATGTGAAAACTATTGAAAAGAGATGCCATATAGTTTTAAGAATGAATGTAGGTTTTGATGTTTCTGCACAATTCTAAGAACAATTATGTTCAAACACTTAGAAATGACTTTAACCCCAGTTTTAGTACGGGTAACGAAATGGGATATTCCCTTAAGGGGGATATATAAAGTATATTCTAATAAAAAGAGTAAAAAATAAGAACATTTCAGGATTTTATTTAGCATTACACCAACTGTTTTAATTTTCTAGCTTCTGCAGTATCCTTTTATTGTAATTTAAACTACAATTTTCAATTGTGAAATTTTCAGTTTTCTTTCAGCCAGATGGCCTTGGCGCGCGAGCTGACAAAGCCGCTAAATAAAAATAAAATATTTATCGCCACCACCGCACGCGGGTCGGGATTAGGAAATAAATATTTTTCTTTCCAATCTCCGCCGATGATAATTGATCCTGACACCCGAAATATAAGGACACCAAGCTAGCTTACGTCCACAGCTGACAAATTGCACTAACAGCTTTTTCCTGGTACGTCGAGTGCGGATTCAATCTCCAATTTTCCCGGCTTCGTCGAATCCGAAATAGATCGATCTGTCTCTTCCGAAAGGCTGATGTGAACTGATAATGCGTCTACGTCGGATGCGGATACCACACGAAAAAAGGATGTCAGGTCTCAGTAGAAAAGACACCGGCACACACCGCTTTCCAACTATTTAAATACTGCCTAGCGGTTGGCGTAGAATACGTCGGATGTCAGTTACGACCAATCAAAATCATTTCACGGCCGGTGCCCGGCGGTCGCGAAACAATTGTTTTTGTTTGAAGTATATTTATAAACAAAAATATATAAAATTATTAAGTGTATGAAACAGTCCGTTCATTTAAGAAATATTTAAAAATACACAAATAAAATTAAAAAATAACTGTTACGTGTACGATTTTCACTATAATAAAATTAAAAATGTCATAAATACTAATAATCTGCGATTCCTGCACGAGTGTATGCCATAAAACTGTACATGTATAGAAAACTATAGGCATTATTATTTCTAAGAATAACACTCTTTGTAATGTTCGTGACAATAAAACTTGACATAGTAATGAGGCCCAGGGAATGTATCGACCGTTGTGCGCCCCCTTTATAATTTTTGGAAATTCACCACCTTTCTTTCTGGGCCTTATTTACAAGGGAAGGATTATAGGAAAGAATCTTTTTCTTCTTTAGCCTTTTTTCCTCCACTGCTGGATGTAGGCCTCTTCCACTCATCTATGTTTCTCCCCCTTCGCATTCTAGGTTCTTCCTGCTTGCTGGACTATGTCCTCAGTCTTCCGACGCTTCCATTTTTCTTCCAGGGCCTCCACTGTAGGACTCTGGGTGCCCATCTAGTATCGAGCCTTTAGAGCCACACGTCCAACCCACTGCCATTTTAGTTTCGCAATACGGTTCATAATATCGGAAACTTTTGTTCGGCGTCTTATTTCATTATTTCTCATTTTATCTCGAAGGCTTACGCCGAGCATCTGCCTTCCATGGCCCGCTATGTACACTTTAATTTGTGTATGCTTTTTTCTGTTAGTGTTGCTGTTTCTAGGCCATATGTCAACATCGGTAGGATACATGTATCGAACATTTTTCTTTTCAGGCATACTGGGATTTCTTTATTTTCAAGCAAGTGTTTCAGTTTATCAAATGCTGCCCAGCCCAGACCTTTTCTTCTTGGTAGTTCTGCTGTTTGGTTTTCTTTTCCCAGTTTTATCTTATGACCAAGGTACACATGTTTCTATATAGGAAACCATACCAAAAAAAATATTTTTGATCCTTTTCATGAGAACATCCCTTTGAAGGTATGTAGGTCTGAGATATCTCTACATGAGAGAGTACGGGCATTATCCTTGGCTTTACCCAACCGAGTTTCTCCAGGGTATACTTGGCTACAATAGTCTAGAAACTAGAAGGAATGTGTATTTGATTACACATTTTTATCGATTGTTGCGCGGTATGATCGATAATCCTGAAATTATGCAAAGCATTGGTTTGTATTCCTGATAATTACATTAGACATCGTCGGCATAGATTGTTTCACATTCCAATATACAGGACCAACCTGCCGATGGTTATGCCTGTTGGAAGAGCCACAGCTATGCTGAACAAAATCGCTTTGGGTATTGATATATTCCATGTGTCTGAGGGGGTTTTCCGAAGCGGGATTCTCCTACACCTTTGACAAGATTATATGTTATTTTTAATTTATTATATATTTTTATTTTGATATATACTTCCATAATGTGTATGCTTTGAACACTTAGTTTGTAATGTACATATTATTAAATAAATTGAATTGAATTGAGCCATCTTGCTGCCCTCTCTTGCCACGAAGCTCCCAGATCAGTAATAGCTTGTGCTGTATTTGCGTACCGTAATATTGTCGCGTGAACTATTTGTACAAGTATCTTGAAGCTGTACAGTTGGACAGCAGCTTAGGCCCGTTGTTTCAAGTTCGATCAAAGTAAGCGGTCGATTAAAGCATAGATTTTTACAAAAACGGATCGTCTGATTGGTGGAGAACGTAAAAATCTATGCTTTTTTTTTTTTTTTTTTAAAATAGAGATGTGAACACGGAATACGTGTCACATCAATATTCTTACTATTTTCAAATTAAGCTAAACACTTGTGCTATGAAAATAGGACTAACTCGCTAGTCTGGAGTGAGGTTCGAACCCGCAACCTTTGGATCACGAGGCGAGTGTCCTAACCACAAGACCAACAAGCTACTCTAAAAGAACGCTTATTTTAATCCAACTTGAAACAACCGGCCCTTAGTTTGTAATGTACATATTATTAAATAAATTGAATTAATTAGTGTATATTATAGATATCTCACAGAGACGAAACTGTATTAATTATGGGAAAGTAGATATAGAAGTCATTTGGGTGTAACAGGACTTATGACCTGTCTTTTTATGGTTGGCTTAAGTGATCACTTTACACAATTGTAACATTCGCCATTTCCACCCATGATAGAATATACCATGTTTATTCATTTTTTTGGAAGTTGTATATATGTTCAAATTGCGTGGAAAGCTTTCATATATGAGTTGTAAGCGCTTTTTGCATGCGGCCTGTACAAAGCCATTTTGATTCCCCTAAATCCCCACAGATGTCGCTAATGAGAAAATCTACAATTGATTTTACGGAATTTTGAAGGCAATATACTTTTATTATGTGTAATGAAATTCATCCGAATACTTGCATTACACTAGGATACGCCAGGAAATATTATTTCCAATTTTTGTTAAATTCCTTTTTTTGACCAGTATTTACAATTCAGAATATTTTGAGTTTGTTCAAATCTTTCAGAACAGTGCTGGATTTATGTCACAGAGACATTATTAATCAATTAGTGTATATTATAGATATCTCACAGAGACGAAACTGTATTAATTATGGGAAAGTAGGTATAGAAGTCATTTTTGGGTGTAACAGGACTTATGACCTGTCTTTAGGTAGGCTTAAGTGATCACTTTACACAATTGTAACATTCACCATTTCCACCCATGATAGAATATACCATGCTTATTCATTTTTTGGAAGTTGTATATATGTTCAAATTGCGTGAAGCTTTCATATATGAGTTGTAAGCGCTTTTTGCATGCGGCCTGTACAAAGCCATTTTGATTCCCCTAAATCCCCACAGATGTCGCTAATGAGAAAATCTACAATTGATTTTACGGAATTTTGAAGGCAATATACTTTTATTATGTGTAATGAAATTCATCCGAATACTTGCATTACACTAGGATACGCCAGGAAATATTATTTCCAATTTTTTGTTAAATTCCTTTTTGACCAGTATTTACAATTCAGAATATTTTGAGTTTGTTCAAATCTTTCAGAACAGTGCTGGATTTATGTCACAGAGACATTATTAATCAATTAGTGTATATTCTAGATATCTCACAGAGACGAAACTGTATTAATTATGGGAAAGTAGGTATAGAAGTCATTTGGGTGTAACAGGACTTATGACCTG